>CAUYQU010027127.1:0-13979 GCA_963574635.1 Cheracebus regulus | reverse complement strand
GGTGGCTCACGCCTGTAATCCAAGCACTTTGGAGGCCAAGGCGGGCGGATCACCTGAGGTCGGGAGTTCAAGACCAGCCTGACCAACATGGTGAAACCCTGTCTTAAAAAAAAAAAAAAAAAAAGAAAAAGCTTTTGGCTTGTTCATTCTGTCTGTTTGTTTTGAGATGGAGACTCCCCTCTATCACCCTGGTTGGAGTGCGGTGGTGCAGTCTCACTGTAACCTCAGCCTCCCGAGTACCTGGGATTGCAGGCGCCCACCACCACCCCCAGCTACTTTTTTGTGTTTTTAGTAGAGATGGCATTTCACTATGTTGGACAGGATGATTTCGAATTCCCGACCTCGTGATCCAACCACCTCGGCCTCCCCGTGGCCGCGATCGCGACGCTGCGCTCCAGCCTGGCCACAGAGCGAGCGAGATTCCCTCTCAAAAAAAAAAAAAAAAAAATGCATTTCACAGAAGCTAGGAAAATCAATTTCTGGGACAAGGCCAGAGGGGCAAGAGTGGTTGTGGCCAGGCTTTAGTCCATTCTCCTGCCTCTGTGGGTGGTCCCTGGGGTATAAAAGAGAGAGTCCAGTTAAGTATTGGCTTCCCTTGGTCTTTCTCCATGCCCACTGTAGTCACGAGACCCTCACGTTGTTAAGACTTCCCCTAAAATGTCCAGTATGGAGTCTTCTCTAGTCATGACTCCCACACCTTGATTCTCGGCCCCTAATACTCTTTTTTGAGAGGGAGTTTCACTCTGTCGCCCAGGCTGGAGTGCAGTGGTGCGATCTCAGCTTGCTGCAGCCTCCGACTCCCGGGTTCAAGCAATTCTGCCTCAGCCTCCCAAGTAGCTGGGATTACAGGTGGCCGACACCACACCCAGCTAATTTTTGTATTTTTAGTAGAGATGGGGTTTCACCATGTTGGCCAGGGCTAGTCTTGAACTCCGGACCCTGTGATCCTCCCACCTTGGCCTCCCAAAGTGCTGGGATTACAGGAGTGAGCCACCATGCCTGGACTGCATTAGTGGTCTTTAAGTTTTTTATTTTATTCACTTAGTGACTGGGTCTCACTATGTTGCCCAGATGGGGGTCTCTATCGCCCAGGCTGGAGTACAGTGCTGAGATCGTGGCTCATACATAGTATCCTCAACCTCCCAGACTCAAGTGACCGTCTCACCCTAGCATCCCATGTAGCTGGGATGGCAGGCATGCACTACCATGCTCAGCTAATTCTTTTTCTTGTGTAGGGATGGGGTCTCCCATCATTGTCTAGGCTGGTCTTCAATACCTGGGGTCAAACATCCTCTCACCCCAGCCTCTGAGCCACCACACCCCATAGGTTTTAGGTTCATTTTGTGTTTTATTTGGGTCCCCACAAAGGCAGACTTTTTTTTTTCTTTTCTTTTTTTTTTTTGAGACGAAGTTTTGCTCTGGTTGCCCAGGCTGGAGTACAGTGGTATGATCTCCACTCACTGCAACCTCCGCCTCCCGGGTTCAAGCAATTCTGCCTCAGCCTCCCAAGCAGCTGGGATTACAGGCATGCACCACCAGGCCTGGCTAATATTTTTGTATGTTTTGTAGAGACAGGGTTTCTCCATGTTGGTCAGGCTGGTCTTGAACTCCCGACCTCAGGTGATCCACCTGCCTCAGCCTCCCAAAGTGTGGGGATTACAGGCATGAGCCACCACGCCCAGCCGCTTCTCTTTAAAGAGACAGGGTCTCACTCACTTGCCCAGGGTGGAGTGCAGTGGCCAGATCTTGGCTCTCTGCAAACTATGCCTTCCAGACACAAGTGATCTGCCTCTGTCTCCTGAGTAGCTGGGACTATATAGATGGCCACCCAGCTAATTTTTAAATTTTTTATAGAGAAGAGGTCTCAGTATGTTTCCAAGGCTGGTTTTGAAGTCGTGTGTTCAAGCAGTCCTCCTGCCTTGGCCTCCCAAACTGCTAGGATTACAGGCAAGCCACCACATCTGGCCTGTCCACGTAATTTTAAAAAGGTGTTATTCAGGAAGGCGTTACTCAGGCTGGGGACTCCCAAAGTGCTGGGATTACAGGCATGAGCCACCTTGCTGACCTAGGATTTGCATTACAAGGATTTGCATTGTTTTTGAGAATTGAGGGGAATACTTAACCTACCTTTCATTATGGAGCAATATTCAGAAGTCAGTTTTTTTTGAGACGGAGTTTTGCTTTTGTTGCCCAGGCTAGAGTGCCATGGGGTGATCTCAGCTCACTGCAACCTCTGCCTTCTGGGTTCAAGCAATTCTCCTGCCTCAGCCTCCCGAGTAGCTGGGATTACAGCTGTAAACCACCATGCCCAGCTAATTTTGTATTTTTTTTTTTTTTTTTTTTTTTTAGTAGAGATGGGGTTTCACCATGTTGGTCAGGCTGGTCTCGAACTCCTGACCTCGAGTGATCTGCCTCCCAGAGTGCTGGGATTAGAGGCATGAGCCACTGCGCCCAGCTCAGTTTTAAAATTATCTTCTGCATAGAGGATGTGCCTGCAGTTTCCAGGTACTGGGCGATGCAGGGAGGGTACTTCTCAGTCTGTGGCACTCAGCCCTGGGGGCACTTTCTGGTGTCAGAAACGGAAGTGCCGTCAAGGCTGAGAGCCAATGACTGAGGTGAGCACCGTGGTGGGTCGGCGGTGGGGGGCATGTGGGGGAGGGGCGCTGCAGGAGCCACTGCAGGTGAAAACTGTAAACCTTGATGCTTGCTCTGTACCACAAACTGGACTTCACTCCAGCCTCAAAGAAATGACCAGGGTCTCTGGGTTGTGAGGCTGGGTTCTGTGTGGAGGGTCAACAGGGTCATACAGTTGCCAAAAAGGAGGCACTCAATCCAGACCCCAAAAGTGGGTTCTCAGATTTCTTGCTGGAAAGAATTTCAAGGCAAGTCAGAACATAGTGAAAGAAGCAAGTTTCTGTAATCCCCGCACTTTGGGAGGCTAAGGCGGGTGGATCACCTGAGGTCAGGAGTTCAAAACTAGCCTGACGAACATGGTGAAACCCCATCTCTGCTAACAATACAAAAAATTAGCTAAGCATGGGGGCGCAAGACTGTAATCCCAGGTAATCAGGAGACTGGGGCAGCTGAATCCGCCTCCCGGGTTCAAGCACTTCTCCTGCCTCAGCCTCCTGGGTAGCTGTGATTACAGGTGCATGTCCCCACCATATCTGGCCCCTTAGTTTTGAAGCTGGATGTGCCATTCACGCTGAGGTCCTCAAAACTGAGGGGCATTTTCTGTGGTCTAAAAGGAAGATGCACCCCAGTTTTGTGGCTCTCAATTGTGAATACTCAACCAAAACCCAGGAGTATGGATGAATGGTGATAGTCATCCCCAATTCCCCATTGCCTTGTACCAGGTGGATGCAGATAGTGGATTGTGGATTGGCCTGTGCTTTTCCATTTTTTCTTTCTCTCCCCACTGCAGTGAGCTTTCCCATGATGAATTCATTCCATTTTTTTTTTTTTTTCTTGAGACAAAGTCTCGGTCTTGTCCCCTAGGCTGGAGTGTAATGGTACGATCTCGGCTAACTACAGCCTCTGCCTCCCGGGTTCAAGTGATTCTCCTGCCTCAGCCTCTCAAGCTGGGATGACAGGCACCTGCCACCACGCCCAGCTAATTTTGTATTTTTAATAGAGACATGGTTTCACTATGTTGGACAGGCTGGTCTTCAACTCCTGACCTCAGGTGATCTGCCCGCCTCCCAAACTGCTGGGATTACAGGCGTGAGTCACTGTGCCCGTCCTCAACAGTGATTTCTAATTTCATTTCATGGTGGTCATGGAATGTAATGTACTTAAATCCTTTTCCATTTTATGCCTCAAGTATTCTGTGTTCTCTCAAAATGTCTATCCTGTTCATTTTTTATTTCTTTGAGATGGAGTCTCTGTCTGTTGCCTGGCTGGAATGTAATGGCACAATCTCGGCTCACTGCAAGCTCCACCTCCTGGCTTCAAGCGATTCTCCTGCCTCAGCCTCCTTAGTAGCTGGGACTGCAGTCACATACCACCATGCCCCGCTAATTTTTGTATTTGTTAGTAGAGACGGGGTTTCACCATGTTGGCCAGGCTGGTCTCGAACTCCTGACCTCATGATTTACCCGATTCGGCCTCCCAAAGTGCTGGGATTACAGGCGTGAGCCACTGTGCCCGACCAGTGTCTGTCCTGTCCTATTCTACACGTGCACTTGAATGTTGAGGAGGGTTCAGTAGATGTCCATTGAGTTGGTTTACAGTTTGTCATTTCAGACATCTCCCCACTCCGCCGAATTCTGCTTGTTGTTGAAAGTGGACTGCTCTGGGATGCCTTTGGTGTGTACTCTAATTTCAGATGCACCGTGATGCCACCTGAGAATGCTCAAGCCCCCAACCCTCCTTGGAGAGTGATGCTCAGTCTGTGATTTCAAGCTGGGGGTGTTTTTCTGTAACTGGATGAAAAGCACCTGCAGGGCTTGAACCTCACAGTTTGAGAGCAAGCATCTAAGGAGGTTGATGTCAATGTTAATAGTTTTTTAAGCAAGCACGAAATCAGATTATTGTGTTTACTTCTTGATACTGTTGATCCAACAAAGGTACTTAGAAAATTGGTTTTAAAGGAAATAGATAAAAAGAAAAAAAGGAAGCAGCCTGGTAATGTCATGAAGCTACAGTGAATAAATTGCCTGAGAATTTCCCTACATGAAAAGTCTTTAGGAGTGTAAATTCCTTTTTTTTTTTTTTTTTTGGTTTAAATTGTTTACTATAGAAATGAGGTCTCTCTCTTGCATAGACTGCTGTGCAGTGGCATGTTCACAGCTCACAGCAGCCTCTCAGCCTCCAGGGCTCAAGCATCCTCCTGTGTCAGCCTCCCAAAGGGCTAGAAGTACAGGTGTCAGCCACCACACCCAATCATACTTGTATATTTCTCTTCAAATTCTGTTGAGGTTTTATGGCGTAGCCTGTGGTCTATCCTGGAGAATATTTGTCTGTGTGACAATGTGTATTCTCTTTTTTTTTGAGATGGGGGTTTCACTCTTGTTGCCCAGGCTGGAGTGCCGTGGCACAATCTTGGCTCACTGAAACCTCTACCTCCTGAGTGCAAAAGATTCTCCTGCCTCAACCTCTCGAGTAGCTGGGATTACCCTCCACCATGCCTGGCTAATTTTTGTATTTTTAGTAGAAAGGGAATTTCACCATATTGACCAAGGTGGTCTCGAACTATTGACCTCAGGTGATCATCCCACCTTGACCTCCCAAAGTGCTGGGATTACAGGCGTGAGCCACCCTGCCCAGCCTGACAACGTATACTCTTAAACATCTCAGATTCCATTTTGGATGCTCCCATCTGAACTGTATATTTGTCTACTGGAGCTCAGGTGAGCACTTGGCTCAAAATCTATTGCTGTTTTCTAGAAATCTAGCCAGTTCTCTTGGTTAAATATAAGATATGTCTCATAGGCATTTCTTTTTCTTTTGGGGGACAAAACTCGGGAGGATTGCCCCTGGATTCGTAAGGGTAACTTTTTGAGCCTTTCAGGCAGGGAACCCAGGATGTTCATTTAATGGGTTTGTAATTTGCTATTCCAGAAAACATGCAAACAGGGAAAATGAATGTTTGACTGTATCTTTATTTTTGTGTTCATTTCAGTCTGGTTAAGGTTTAAGATTCAAGGAATTTTTTTTTTTTTTTTAAAGAGATGAGGTTTCACCATATTGGCCAGGCCAAACTTGAACTCCTGACCTCAGGTGATCCACCCACCTCGGCCTCCCAAAGTGCTGGGATTACAGGCGTGAGCCACCTCGCCCGGCCAGATTCAAGGAAATTAATAAACACCCAGAGTGCTGGAGCAAGAAGATCTCACGCCGTGACCCTCAAGATGGAAGCAATTTCTGTTGTCTGAAAGGAAGGAAAGTGCTTCCTTTTTGAGAGTTACTGTTTGAGAAAAGCAACCTTGATGTTGATACTGGTGTTTGTAATGTATCTGCAGAGTATACTTATAATCAGACTTGGGAGATGTTGAGGTTTCGTTTCTTTCTCCAAGGCGGGGGTCTCTGCCCTGGTTGGATTGCGGTTGCAGTTCCGACCTAGACCTCCTGGGCTCAACTGGTCCTCTTACCTCATCCACACAAGGAACTGGGACTATAATACAGGGATGTGCCACCATATTTGACATATGTTTCAATTTTTTGTAGAGATGGGGTCTTATTCTGGCCAGGAGGGTCTCAACTCTAGAGCTCAAGCAGTCCTACAGGTGAAAGCCACCTTGGCCATTTTAAAGATGGCTGACATGGCCAGCCGCAGTAGGGCAGACAGAGTCCCAGCTGTGGAAGAGGCTAGGGTAGGGGGGTCCCTTGATTTCAAGGCTATACCATGCACTGATCATACCTTTTGAATAGCGACTGCACTGAAGATCCTCTCTCTCTTTAAAAATACATTACATGGCATCTGATTCCAGAGACTCCATTTGTGTTGGTCAAACAATGACCTCCTGTAAATTTAGTGTAATCAATCCAAACTATGTTTCCTTGTTTAGGAGAGTAAATAAGCCTCCAAGTCGTTCCAGTCTTTTTGAGACAGAGCTTCGCTCTTGTCACCCAGGCTGGAGTGCAATGGCATGATCTTGGCTCACTGCAACCTCTGCTTCCTGACTTAATGGAATTTTCCTGCCTCAACCTCTAGAGTAGCGGGGATTACAGGTGCCTGCTACCATATCCGGCTACTTTGTGTTTTTAGTAGAGATGGGGTGTCAGTAAAGTTGACCAGGCTGGTCTTGAACTCCTGACGTTGTGATCCACCCTCCTCAGCTTCCCAAAGCGCTGGGATTACAGGCGTGAACCAATGCGCCTGGTCGACAGTGTGGTTTTTCTTTTTTTTGAGACGGAGTCTTGCTCTGTCGTCAGGCTGGAGTGCAGTGGTGGGTCTTCAGCTCACTGCAACCTCCACCTCCCAGGTTCAAGCAAGTCTCCTGCCTCAGACTCCTGAGTACCTGCGATGACTGGCATGCGCCACCTCGCCAGGCTAATTTTTTTGTATTTTCAGTAGAGACGGAGTTTCACCATGTTGGCCAGGCTGGTCTCGAACTCATGACCTGGTGATCTGTCCGCCTCAGGCTCCCAAAGTGCTGGGATTACAGGTGTGAGCGAATGCGCCTGGTTGACAGTGTATATTCTTAAATAGCATCTTAGATTTCATTTTGGATGCTCCCACTGGGACTGTGTGTCCCTGAGATGATCTTTTTAGGGTTTTATGGTCTGGATTCCAGGAAACATGCAAAGAGGGACGATAAATGCATCTTTAGTTTTGTATCCATTTTAACATGGTCAAGGAAAATTCCAACAAAAAACCCAGAGTGCTGGAGCAAGATCTCATGTAGTGATTCTCCAAGGGGTGGCACTTTCTGTTGTCTGAAATAAAGCAAAGTGCTTCCTTTTAGAGAGTTACTTTCTGAGAAAAACAGCATTAAAGTTGATGCTGATATTGGTAATACATTTGAAGAACTGCTTAAAACCAGACTTACATGATGTTGGGGTTTTGTTTTGTTTTTGTTTAGTTTTTTTCCCCCAACATAAGGTGTCTGTTGCCCAGGCTGCAGTACAGTGGCACTTCCAACCTAATGTCTTGGGTTCAAGTGTTTCCCCCTGACCTTTTTTTTTTCTTGAGGCAGCTCTGTGGCTCAGTCTGGAGGGCAGTGGCACATTCTCTGCTCACTGCAACCTCTGCCTCCCGAGTAGCTGGGATTACAGGTATGCACCACCATGCTTGGCTGATTTTTGCATTTTTAACAGAGACAGAGTTTCACCATGCTGGCCAGGTTAGTCTTGAACTCCTGACCTCAGGTGATCCACCCATCTTAGTCTCCCAAAGTGCTGAGATTAGAGGCATGAGCCACCCTGCCTGGCCTCCAATTTTTTTTTTTTAAATATGGAAAGCATGCACTTATGTGTAGGAATTACTTTTCATGTGAACATACAGTGTATGGAACATTGTTTTTATTTTCAGACAGGGTGTCAAAAATACAGTGTATATTTCATCACATAGTCTTATCATATATATGTATAATATAGGCATATACCTACAAAACCCTCTTCTACACAAAGAGAAAACTCTTAACACTTTGGGTATGTCTTTGTTTGTTTGTGTGGTTTTTATTTTGTTTTGTTTTGCTTTAAGACGAGGTCTGGCTCGAGGCCCAGGCTAGAGTGCAGTGGTGCCATCTCAGCTCACTGAAACCTCCGCCTGCTACTTCAGTCCCTTGAGTATCTGTCCACAGGTGTGCACCACCACACTCAGCTAACTTTTGTATATTTTGTACACACACACTTTCACCATCTTTTCCATGCTGGTCTTGAACTCCTGAGCTCAGGTGATCCTCCCTCCTTGGCCTCCTAAACTGCTGTGTTTAGTGGTCTGAGCCATGGCACCCCACCCGTACTTGTGTGTTTCTGCTCAAATTTTATTGAGAAGCATTTATGGCATAGCCTGTGGTCTATCTTGGAGGATGTCTGTGTGGGGGACAGTGTATATTTTTCAACATCTTAGATTGCATTTTGGATGCTCCCATCGGTACTGTGTCCCTGTACTGGAACTCAAGTGAACATGCCTCAATATCCATTGCTGTTCTGTAGAAATCCTGCCCAATTCTCTTGGTTAAATATAAGGTATGTCTAGTAGGCATTGCTGTTTCTCTTCTGAGGCAAAACTTAGGAGGATTGCCCTTTGATAAACAAGGCTAACCTGCTCAGCCTTTGAAGCAGGGAACTGGAGATGATCCTTTTAAGGATTTATGTTCTGGGTTCCAGAAAACATGCAAACAGGGCTGATGACTGTGTCTTTATTTTTATGTCCATTTTCACCTGGTCAAGGAAAATTTCAACAGAAACCCAGAGTGCTGGAGCAAGATCTCATGCTGTGACCCTCCAAAGGAAAGCACTTTCTGTTAGAAAGAAATGATTGTGTTTTCCTTTAGAGAGTTGCCGTCTGAGAAAATCAACATTGAAGTTCTTGCTGATCTTGGTAATACATTTGCAGAGCGTGCTTAGAATCAAACTTGGATGATATTGAGGTTTTGTTTTGTTTTTCTTTGAGTTTTCTAAGATAGGGTCTCTGTTGCCCAGGCTGGAGTGCAATGGTGCCATCTCAGCTTACTTCAGCCTCCGCCTCTCAGGTTCAAGTGATTCTCCTGCCTCAGCCTCCTGAGTAGCTGGGATTACAGGTGCCTGCCACCATCCCCAGTTAATTTTGTATTTTTTTTTTTTTAAAGATGGGGTTTCACCATGATGGCCAGGCTGGTCTTGAACTCCTGACCTCAGGTGATCCACCCACCTCGGCCTCCCAAAGTGCTAGGATTACAGGCGTGAGCCACCTCGCCTGGTGCTTTTTTGTATTTTTAGTAGAGATGGGTTTCACTATGTTGGCCAGGTGGTCTCAAATGCCTGACCTCGTGATCCACCCACCTCGGCCTCCCAAAATGCTGGGATTGCAGGTGTGAGCCACCGCACCCGGCCTTGTGTGTCCATTTGAACCCGGTAAAGAATATTCCACAAAAAAACCTGGAGTGCTAGAGCAAGAAAATCTCATACAGTGATTCTCCAATCGGAAGCATTTTTTGTTGTTTGAAATAAAACAAAGTGCTTCCTTTTAGAGAGTTACTGTTTGAGAAAAACAGCGTTGAAGATGATGCTGATTTTGGTAGTACATTTGACGAGCATGCTTATCATCAGACTTGCATGATGTTGGCTTGTTTTGTTTGTTTAGATTTTTCCCTACACAGGGTCTTTAATGCCCAGGCTGGAGTGTAGTGGCACTTCCACCCTTGATCTCTTGGGATCAGGTAGCCCCCTCCTTTTTTTTCTTGAGACAGATCTGTGGCTGAGTCTGGAGGGCACTGGCACATTCTCTGCTCACTGCAGCCTCTGCCTCCTGAGTAGCTGGAATCACAGTTGCATGCCATCACGCTTGGCTAATTGTATTTTTAGCAGAGACAGGATTTCACCATGTTGGCTAGGTTAGTCTCAAACTCCAGACCTCAGGTGATCAAATCGCTTCGGCCTCCCAAAGTGCTGGGATTACAGTCGTGAGCTACCCCGCCCAGCCTCCAGTTCTTTCTTTAAATGTGTGCTGCCAAACCAGGCACTTAACGTGTCAGAATTATTTTTCATGTGAACGTACATTAAAAATAATTGGAACGTTTATTATTATAGTATGGAACATTACCTTTTTTCACACAGGGTCTTAAAAATATATGATGTATATTTCATCATATATTCTTAGCGTACATTTAGTATAGTCATATACAACAAACGGTCTTCTACACACAGAGAATACTTTTATATCACTTTGGGTATTATTTTTTGTTTGTTTGTTTGTGTGGTTTTGTTTTGTTTTGAGGCAATGTCTGGCTCTTTCACCCAGGCTGGAGTGCGGTGGTGCCATCTTGGCTCACTGCAACCCCCAGCTGCCACGTCAGCCTTCTGAGACACTGTCTAGAGGTGTTCACCACCACACACACCTAACTTCTTCATTTCTTATACACACAAGGTTTTACCATGGTACCCATGTTGGTCTCGAACTCCTGAGCTCAAGTGATCCTCCTGCCATGAACTCCCGAAGTGCTGCATTTAGTGGTGTGAGCCATCGCGCCCCACCCGTAGTTGTGTATTTCTGCTCAAATTTTATTGAGGAGCTTTTATGGCATAGCCTGTGGTCTGTCCTGAAGGATGTATGTGTGTGTGACAATATATATTCTTCAACATCTTAGATTCCATTTTGGTTGCTTTTATTGGGACTTTGTGTCCCTGTGTTGGAACTCAAGTGAATACTTGGCTCAAAATCCATTGCCATTCTCTAGAAATCCAGCTCAATTCTCTTAGTTAAATTTAAGGTATGTCTAATAGGCATTGCTATTTCTCTTTGGAGACAAAATTCAGGAGGATTGCCCCTTGTGAACCAGGCTGACCTGCTGAGCCTTTGAAGCAAGGAAGTGGAGATGGTCCTTTTAAGGATTTATGTTCTGGATTCCAGAAAACAGGCAAACAGGGCCAAGGAATGCATCTTTATTTTTGTGTCCATTTTGACCTGGTCAAGGAACAGCCAACCAAAAATCAATAGTGCTGAAGCAAGATCTCAGTCTGTAAGCCTCTAGAAGGAAGCACATTCTGTTTTCTGAAAGAAAAGCAAGTGCTTCCATTTAGAGGTTTACCATTTGAAAAAAGCAACGTTGAAGTTGATGTTGATCTTGGTAATAGATTTGTAGAGCATGCTTATAGTCAGACTTGGATATGGTGGGGTTTTGTTTTTTGTTTTTTTTTTTTATTCCAAGACAAGGTCTTTGTTGCCCAGGCTGGAGTGGGTGGAGCTTCCAACCTAGATCTCTTGGGCTTAAGTGGTCATCTTTCTTTTTTATTTTTGACATGGAGTCTGACTGTTGTTTCTCAGCCTGCAATGCAGTGTCACTATCTTGGCTCATGGCAGCCTCAGCCTCCTTAGTAGCTGGGATTACAGGTTCATGCCGCCACGCATGTCTAATGTTGTATTTTTCTAGAGTCAGGGTTTGACCATGTTGACCAGGATCTACCCACTTCGGCCTCCCAAAGTGCCAGTATGGCAGGTGTGAGCTTTCACACTTGACCACGTCTCTGACCTGTCTGAACTGAGAAAGTAATCTTTTGCAATTTAGTCTGAAATGTAATGTTTAGCATATTTGCAACCACCACCATTCTAATTTGAGAGATTTTCATCACCCCACAGAGGCTTATTCCCATGCGCAGTCAGTTCCCTCCCCGCTCTTCCACCCAGACCCTGGCAGGCTCTCCGCACCTCTCTAGCTCTGGATCTGCCGCTTGCGGGCGTGTAACCTGGACCAGTCTTGAATGGGTGGCCTGTTGAGGAGATGGGTGGTCCTGGCTGTGTGCAGTGTGAATCTTACCACTGAAGGGTGGTCCGTGGAGGGAAGCAGGCGGCTGGGAGAACTGGGCAGAACATCCTTTGGGAATGGAGTGGGGTGGGCAGAGCCTGATGTCTGGGAAGCTCAGAAGGGTGTCAAACCCCATGTTCCTCCCTGAGAACTGCAAGGTGACCCCCCTGGGGCACTGGAAGGAGTGAAGGTATCTGGACTGGGAAGACCAGGGCACTACAGCGGTGCAAGCAGGATGAGCCGGTGGGAAAGGAGAGCCAGACATCACTGACTGGGGACAGTTTGGGTTTGATCTGGACAGAGCAAGTGTCTTCTGGGAGAGGGCCCCTGGGATTTTCACTCTGCTCCCTGGCTTTCAGTCATGGAATCTGATGAGAACGATTCCTGCCCAGGGCCACTTCATTTGGTTTCTAGAGCCCAGTGGTCCTTTCTGCCTGGAGTCGGGATCTTTTGGGGAAGTTTGGGATCTGTGAGGGCGTCTGCAGAATCCATGGAAACCCATAACAGTTCCTTTTCCCTTTGCTGACATCGCCATGTTCCTATTACCTTCCAAAGGAGACCCTTATCTGAATTACCAAAGGGGGTTTCTCAGGGCAGGGAAACACGGTTAAATTTGTATTTCAGAACAACAATATATTTGAGGGGTACTTGAAGTAGAAATGATTGGCTGTTTAGATGTGGGCATTGGTTTTCCCTAATGAAAGGTGTGAGCCACCACACCTCACCCATACTTGTGTATTTCTGGTCATTTTATTGAGGAGCTTTTAAGGCCTAGCCTGAGGGAGGATGTTAGTGTGTGTGTCAGTATATATTCTTCAACAGCTTAGATTCCATTTTGGATGCTCTCATCATGACTGTGTGTCCCTGTACTGGAACTCAAGAAAACACTTGGCTCAAAAATCCATTGCCGTTTTCTAGAAATCCAGCCGAGTTCTCTTGGTTAAATATACTGTATGTCTAGTAGGTATTGCTTTTTCCCTTTGGGGATGAAACTTAGGAGGATTGTCTCTTGATGGACAAACCTGCTGAGCCCTTGAAGGAAGGAAGTGGAGATGGTCCTTTTAGGGATTTATGTTCTGGATACCAGAAAGCAGGCAAACAGGGTCAATAAATGCTTCTTTATTTTTGTGTTCAATTTTAACCTGGTCAAGGAAAATTTCAGCAAAAAGTCCACAGTGCTGGAGCAAGATGATCTCTGGCTGTGACCCTCTTGACGGAAGCACTTTCTGTTGTCTGAAAGAAAAGAAAGTGTCTCCGTTAAGAGGGTTACTGTTTGAGAAAAGCAACGTTGAAGTTAATGCTGATCTTGGTAATACATTTGTAGAGCATGCTTATAGTCAGACTTGGATATGGTGGGGTTTTGCTTTTGTTTTGTTTTATTCCAAGACAAGATATCTGTTGCCCAGGCTCGAGTGGGTGGAGCTTCCAACCTAGATCTTCTGGGCTCAAGTGGTCATCTTTTATTTTTGACATGCAGCCTCACTCTTGTCACTCAGGCTGCAGTGCTGTGGCACTATCTTGGCTCATGGCAACCTCAGCCTCCTGAGTAGCTGGGATTACAGGTTCAGGCCACCACGCCTGTCTAATTTTTCTATTTTTCTAGAGTCAGGGTTTGACCATGTTGACCAAGATCTTATCCACTTAGGCCTCCCCAGGTGCAATATTGCAGGTGTGAGCTTTCACACCTGGCTGTGTCTCTGACCTTTCTGAACTAAGAAAGTAATCTTTTGCAATTTACTCTGAAATGTGAATGTTTAGGATATTTGCAACCACCACCACTCTAGTTTGGGAGATTTTCATCACCACAAAGAGGCTTATTCCCTTGTGTAGTCAGTTCCCACCCCACTCTTCCACCCAGACCCTGGCAGCCACTTCAAGGAAGTGGAGATGGTCCTTTTAAGGATTTATGTTCTGGGTTCCAGAAAACACCCAAACAGGGCCCATGAATGCGTCTTTATTTTTGTGTCCATTTTAACCTAGTCAAGGAAAATTTCAACAGAAAACCCAGAGTGCTGGAGCAAGATCTCATGCTGTGATGCTCTGAAGGAAAGCACTTTCTGTTGGAAAGAAATGAATGTGTTTTCCTTTAGA
>CAUYQU010027121.1:0-14252 GCA_963574635.1 Cheracebus regulus | reverse complement strand
GAGATCTGATTAGTAAGGCATTCTATAGCCTATTAAAGATGTCATGGGGAGAAATGCCAGATATAGGTGATGGGGAGGAAGGCAGCAAATCACACTGCCATGTGTGTACCTATGCAACAATCTTGCATGTTCTTCACATGTACCCCAAAACCTAAAATGCAATTAAAAAAAATGTCCCTTGATGCAGAGAACTGATATTCCTACATATTTATTTCTTGTCACAGTTTGTACATGTGAATGAGAACAACTGATTACATACAATTCAGTTGTAAGTAGATAATGAGTACCCATGCAGAGTGATAAACAAGGGGAATACATCTACTCATTAAGCAGATTTTTCTAAACATTATGGGATAACTAAGTTTTTAGCATTGCAGATACACATCCTTAATGACAATCAAAGATGGGTTCCTTTGGAGTTTGTTACACGGCAGGGTTTAAGTATGTGTCACAGGCTTAGACAAAGAGGGCTGGAATCATGTTTGATGTAAATGATGTAGATCATGTCCTTATAGAATAATTTTTATGATGCAGTTAGCCCTAGAAGTTGGGGTTTAAAGTACCCGCTTGTTCTGTAAGTTTTCCTATGAGTAGAACATTGAAATCCCTGCTTAGAAACTTCTACCACTACAAAATTTATTTATTATTTATTTTGATACACAGTCTCACTCTGGAGTGCCCAGGCTGGAGTGCAGTGTTATGATCTAGGCTCATTGCAACCTCTGCGTCCCTGGCTGAAGTGAGCCTTTGACCTCAGCCTCCCTAGTAGCTGGAACTACAGATGTGTACCACCACACCTGGCTATTTTTTTATTTTTAGTAGAGATGGGGTTTTGCCATGTTTCCCAGTCTGGTCTTGAACTCCTGGGCTTGTGTGGTTCACCCACCTCACCCTCCCAAAGTGTTGGGATTACAGATGTGAGCCATCGCGACTGGCCAAGTATTTTATTTGAAAATACTTTTTCAAACACACATTTCTTCACCTGCATTAGCAGGCTTTTCCCCACTTAAAGAAGCAGGAAAAAGCCTGTGTGTGCATATGTTGAAGAGAAAAAGGAAATAGGTAAAGGCACTAGTGATGCATAGTAATGACCAAGGAACTAGAAAACTATTGCAAGGCTACTGTAGACATTTTCTGGCCCAGCTCCAGCTATAGTTTCCTGAAGCTATACACACACAAGTTTAAATGTTTGTACAATGTAGTAGAAGAAAAAGTATGTATGCATAGGATGTACAGGCTCTTCTGTTTTAATTGAACAAAATGGTATTTATTGAATGTTTATGACAAACTGGTCTTCCTGAGATAGCAAAGATTTGGGATTAAATATATCACCTAAGAAATAAATATTCATATAACAAAGTAACTTTTTAAGAAAAAGGTTAACATATGTGCACTTAATTGTGTATATTAGTTAAACCATTGTAACTCACAGCAATTATTTGTATGTCAAACATGAACAGTCTGGAGCTATATGTAATTAAATATTATAGAAGTTTTCAAGACCATCTACTGGGAAAGTTATCCTCTTAACAACTATTGTTTGACATTATAAACAACTTCTAAAATAAACAAGTTAAAGAAATTTTAATTGGTATCTCCAATAGAATGCATATTAAGGGAGAATTTTGTGTATCATCTTTAATCAAACGCTCGTAGGTAGAATAGAAAGACTGAGAAAAGAGTGATTATAATTGACTAGAAATATTCAAAAACTGCCTGCACAATTGACATTTAAATAGCTTCATATTTGAAATGTTATTTAACTATAATTTTTGTTAGTTATTCTTTACAGTGACTTCATTTGATAGGCCAATATTCTAAACCTCATTTAGTAAAAGAACAATAAAATTGATTTAAACATAAAAGGGGCCATATGTGTCAAATAGTTTAATTTTTTCATTGAGAGATTGATGCCCAGATAAGTTAAGTGATTTACCCATGATTATGGTTCTAATTGTGGTAGACTTGAGACTAGAACTAAGTCTCTCTGCATTAAACTTGACTAAGGTAGAAAAGACAGGCAGATGATGACTTATGAATTATCACTACATTTCTAGTTTCTGTTCTGGGCCACTGCTGTCTTGGAGGGTTACTTTTCAAGTGAAAGTACATAATATGTGCCAAAATATTCCCTTAATGAAGGATATCAGTTATATACAATATTCAAAGATTACAAGGTGGGTAAGAGAAGGTGGAAATAGCAGAAGTGCTTACAATGAAGGTAAATAGAGATAAATTCGGATAAAGTCAGGTTAAGATATTAACCTTGATTGTGGTTTGCAATAATATGTGTATCTCCAATCAAGCTCATTTCCTTTATGCCGAATAGGCAGGTGACGGGCAGACATGTTTATGTCAGACATGTTTAGAACGGCTCTATTAAATGCTGGAGTGGGTTATTCTTCCTGTAGAATGTGTTTCACATATGTGAAGTTAATGCTGAGAGAGAAAGTAAGAAGGATAAGAAGAGTGCATAACTGTGGAGAAGAGAAGTAGGAGGTAACAGGGAAGCAAGCAGCAATGCGAATGCTACAGGGGCAGTCACAGACCTGTGGATGCACAAAGCTAGGCGTCGAGGAGGCTTGGAAACTACTGACTTCCGGAATGGGCACTGAGCCTTTTTGTAAAGCATTATTATGTTTCAGAAATTATGGTTCTAACAGGTATTTAAAGATTCAAATACCAGGGAATACCAGGAATACAGACTTCTTATTTTCAATAAAAGCAAAATAAGCATAGAAGATGTCCATATGATAGAAAACTAATGAATAATAAGGAAGGAAGAAAAAAAAACGTATGTGGGGAAAATCATGGCAATTTTCAAAGAACTCTTATAATAGTGAATTTTTTTTGTTGGAAATTTGTTATTTAAATAAATATGTATTTTTTTTGTTAAGAATCTAATAACTTAATCTCTGGAGAAGGATGTGATACCTTTCTTTAGGAATGATTTAAAGTAATTTTATCTAACAGCAGGGTAATGGATCATACAACCTTTAAGGGTTAATTCAAGGCCCACAGTTAGCCAATGCTGGTTGAAAGTAGCAGCTGGGTAGCACTACAGCAGCGTTAGAGACCACAGCAATGATATTCACCAGCACTGCCATGCACCATCGTCTGTCCGGCCAGCCTGAGCAGCCTTAACAAAATTTGTTTTCTTTTTGACTGTAAGATTTTTCTAGCTTTTTAACTTAGTCGTAGACCACTTTCTCTAGCTGACAATAACAATCTTAGTGGAGTTATGAATCTTGGTGTATGTTCTCACCTAAGACACTAGTGGCACATTCTATTAATGGCTTTATTTCCTTTATTTAGTATGTTCATATGCAACACATCTTCCTGAATTAAAAAAAAAAGATAATTGACTGTATAACCACAATTGGTTGATACTCCCTTCAATTGGTAACTCTGGCCTAGTATGCCAATTTGTTCTAAATTCTATGATGACCTGCATATGCAAAACCAGTTTAGTATATAATGTGGCCCTCATACCATCTTGAATTATAAATTCTAGCATGCTACCACCAGTAAGTTTCATATCATAATTTTATTTTATTAATTTTTTATTTATTTTGAGACAGAGTTTCACTCTTGTTGCCCAGGTTGGAATGCAGTGGCGCAATCTCGGCTCACTGCAACCTCCACCTCCCGGGTTCGAGCAATTCTCCTGCCTCAGCCTCCTGGGTAGCTGGAATTACAGGCATGCACCACCATGTCCAGCTAATTTTGTACTTTTAGTGGAGATGGGGTTTCTCTATGTTCATCAGGTTGGTCTTGAACTCCCGATTTCAGGTGATCCACCCGCCTTGGCCTCCCAAAAGTGTGGGGATTACAGGTGTGAGCCACCCCACCCAGCCCATAATTTTAATTTTAATTGTGGCTGACATTTTTTGGGGGAATAAGCATGCATAACATTTTTTTTAAAGACTAATCATATTGGAAAAAAAATCAATGAATATACATAAAGCTTGATTGAGCATCCACAAATACATAGAAAATAAATTATGCAGACAATCCTGAGAATGCATTTTTAATAACTGATTATATAGTCCCTATCTATGTAGGGTTTGGAAAAAAAATTCTCTTTTTGATAGTAGTTTGTTCCACATGGAAATCCAGTGGTCCTGCCCAGGAGCAGTGGATCACACCTCTAATCCCAACACTTTGGGAGGCTGAGGCTAGCAGATCACTTGAGGTTAGGAGTTTGAGACCAGCCTGGCCAACATGGTGAAACCCTGTCTCTACTAAAAATACAAAAATTAGCTGGATGTGGTAGTGGGTGCCTGTAATCCCAACTACTCAGGAGGCTGAGGTGGGAAAATCGCTTGAATGTGGGAGGTGGAGGTTGCAGTGAAGAGAGATCACACCACTGCACTCCAGCCTGGGTGACAGAGTAAAACTGTCTCAAAAAAAAAAAAAACAAAACAAAAAACCCAGTGGTCTCTCCCATTAGCTGTTTATTATAAATTGCTTGGTGGGAATAACCACTAATAAAAGACAGTAAATAATTAAACAATAATTCAAAGATTTGGGTACTAAACGTTTTAAAACCACCTATACACAAACAGATCAGGAACATACCATCTTGTGTAATTCAGGAAAAAGCCAGCCAAACCTATCATGTAATAAGTGATGATGTTTTTTCACAACTGCCAACAATAGGGAATCAATTTTTATTCTTGTTTGCTTCTATTCAAGCCTTGAAATGATGGAACTATAAATTAAGATCATTTTGGCTCTCAGTGGATACTGCTCCAGATCTCCCAGGTCACAGTGTCAAAAATGTTTGTCAAGAGTAGTGATTCATCTCAGTTCCATAACTTTGTGTCTATAACCCATATAGTAATGGAATGTAAAGCCACTGAAAATATGTTTTGTTGAATTCACATACATTTTACATGCTAGTGTTAAGCTGCATATTAAGCATTTTTTATACCTAGTTCAGATATAGCCACTCTGGTTACATGCTCCCATAGGTAACGTTAAGTTGCCACTTATTTTAATACTAAACTGTTCAAATAGTCTTATTTTTGATATCTAAGAATCAGAGGATTATATATATGAAAAATTCTTTTTGGCATACAAATCTAATCATATAAAATTTGGTTTATATTTTGTGTATACAACATATTATAAAGCCTTTTGCACAAATGCTTTTATATTTGCAATTGCAAATGAGCATATGCTTAAGAGGTTGTTAGGCCAAATAACAATACTTGAATCTGCTGGATATTTTCAAAGCTGAAAACTTGTCTTCAGTTGCTGTGTTTATTGTATAGTGCAGTACTCAGTACAGAAAAATGATGCATGTGGAGAATTTTCTCTAACTATTAAACTCAATTTCCTTAATTTATAAAAAATTTTCCAGCTTAAGATGATCACCTCTCAGCTACTCTCAATATTAAGTTTCCTAGAGGAGGGTAAATCATCCACTTAAATAGCTAGGACACAAATAATACTTCTGTAAGATTCTAGTTTCCCCAGAGAATTACCAAATAATAGATATGATCAAGAAGAGGTTATATGGTTGGAGGCCATTTTTCACAATTTAGTTTTTATAGTGTTCTAGAGATGAATTCATCTTGTTAGCTCATCAAAATAATAAAGAAAGATTTGCATCTTTTAGAAAGGCCCAGGTGCTTTACATGATTAAGAACTGAAGTGCAATGTGAAAATTCCTCTGTAGTTTTTTATTTTCATGTGTCTGTGAGGAATCTAGGGATTCATTCCTTATAAGATGAAAGAATTTGAAAGCTGTTTCAACAACAAATAAACCTAATTAAATTCTGATCATTCCACCGTGTGTTTTGTCTAACACTGTATATTCTGCAAAAAGACAACAAAATGGACATAAAGGGTAGTTGAAAGCAAGAGGAGACTTGTTTTGTTTTTAGCAAAAAACCCTACTTTTTATTTAAATAACTATATCTTGACTAGCCATCTATACTGTATAAACGTATTTTGCCACTGTACTATATTTATCAGGATAAAATATCCATAGTTAGGGAGGAAGTGAAAATACAAGAATGTTTTGGTCAAGGATGAACCACGTGTTCTATGGCGGTCCTGTAAGATTATAATGATGTGTTTTAAATGTAACTTTTCTATATTTAGATACACAAATACTTACCTTTGTGTTTCAACTGCTTACAGTATTCAGTGCAGTAATATGCTCTAAAGGTTTGTAGCCTTGGAGCAATAGGCTATACCCTATAGTTTAGGTATGCAACAGGCTATATCATCTAGAGTTGTGTAGGTACACTCTATATCGTTCACACAACAATGATGAAACTAATTGTGCATTTCTCAAAATATATCCCCATTCCACGTGACTGTGTATGTGTCTGTTTTACAGAGCACTATAAGGGCCTCTATTACCATATCATGCCAATAAATATTTGAACCATTATGTTTAGGTGTGGATAAACTTCCTGTGGAGCATTCATAGAAGACATGGCAAGCATTCCTAGATTTATTATCTACAGTTCCATACATGACACAGACTACTTGGGAGAAAAGTTTATGCTGTATGAGCAGTCAAGAAATGCCTGTCTTTTTTTTTTTTTTTTTTTTTTTACAATATTTGAGTTTGTTTAGTAATTCAAAGTGGGGACAGCACTATGCTTTTATATTTTGTCACAATCCAAGAATCTTTACTCAGTGTTTGGAGCACGTAACATTTTTCCATCAATTAAAAAGTGATAAAACTAGCTTTCTTCTGAATTTCCATAGGTATAGCAGGACTAAGAAGTAAGCACTGAAATCACGTCATTGAATAAGATGGATCATTTCAAGAAGGGCAGCACGTGTACACTATCAAATTTTTGTCAAAGCTTCATTTAGTTTTTCTTTTTTTTGCGCCCTCTGCCCCCACTCTGCCCCTGCCTTTTTTTTTTGACTTCTTTTCCTCTCTGGATTCTCTGATTTTCTTTTTTACCCTACTATATATTCTTTATTATATATTATTAAATAACAAGGGGAAAGAATCATTGCCCCATTTTCCTGGCAAATTAAATTAGGCTATAGGAGAAGGAAAAAACTGCATGCATTTGTGTACTTTCGAATATAAATTCCCTGAAGTCAGGATACCTCCTAAACATTATACAGAATTGTGTAGAAACCTGAATGTGAATTAGCTGGGGAAAGTAATCTTTCAGGGAATGAAGTATCATAAAGAAACCAGCCCTCTCTTTCACACTAGGAATCAACTTTCAAGCATTAGAGGCAAAGGTGTCATATTTTTAAGAAATGCCTTCCACTTCAACCTGAGAAGTCTCTTACCATTTAGTCACTTCCCTAAAGTAACAGACTCGCACAACCAAGAGTCACTGTGCCATTTTCATCTGCAGCATTTCTTCAACCAGGGGTGGGTATCCTGATGACTGACTGAAAAACAGGTTGACTAAAATGGTCTTAATAAGCATACCGCATGACCTTCCTCCCCCGTGGTCTCATCAGCAGGCAATAAACTAGGCTCATCATGCTCCATTCTCACATAAAAATCTGTCAGGGAAGTAATTACCTAGCCAGATAGACGCCCCTCTGAGGCAAGCCCAGAAATCATTATAATACTCTATAATTAGTGTTTATTATTTTATCCGTTCATGTCAGTAGAAGCACAAAAAAAGCACCCCTCAGCTGGACAATCCTATCATAACAAGATGTAGAAAATATTAATGTAAAAGCTTCTCATTCTCTGCATTTTCTTTGCCATGGCAACTTAAAATCAGCTTGCTTCTAGGCAATTTGTAGCTCAACCATGCTCCCTAACCCTCACACAGCAAACCTGGAATTTCATCCAGGAATATCTAAATCTTTAGCCTGACAACAGGTGTAGGTATTATCTTGACAAAGACCTACCTGCGTGATAAGCTCCTCATTTTTCTCTACAGGGACAAGTAGTATACTCAGGGCTTGTTCTTGGCAGATGTTATTATAACAGAAATTCACAATTCAAATCCTTCAAACCCCCTGCTCTGCTGTGTGCTAAGCTGGAAAGCCAGGACACAGAGATGCCTCTTGCATTTTAATGAAGTGCCGTTAACTGGACCTTGGCTTTTGTTGCTCTGCACTTTGTAACCATGGTGGTCCTTTTATCTTTTTCAAGGAGATCTGATAAGAATTATCTGATTCAATAGGAACTTGAGACAGTCTCGACTACAGAGTTTTACAAAGTTTAGGTGTACAGTCTTACCTTTGAAGAAAGAAGGGGTTACTTTCGGGCAAGCAAAAGAGATGTATCTATAATCTTTCAAAAATGGAAACTGTTGTGTTTTAAAGTAGGAATCAGGGAATTCAGCATAATAGTATAGTAGGCCATTCATTGTCAATATTTCAAGGAATAAAAACTATTAAATCCCAGGAGAAATTATGGTGAAGTAGCCAAAGGCATGGATTTTAGATTTCTAAGTCTCTAAGCCCTATCTGCAAATTGTTGATAATGACAGTATTAGCTAGATTTGTCATAGGAATTAAATGAGAGAAAGAGAGTTAAGTGCCTAGCACAGTGCCTAGCACATAGTAAGCTCTGAATATCTCAACTCTAATAGAACACAAAGTGTCACATACTGGTGCGAATTCTCTTTCCTGGCTTGGCACTCTAGGACACAGGTTACACTCCTCTGTCTAAATTTGGAATCATACATATGGGGTTGCCATAGCTCAAGGAACCCCAGGAAACTCCTAGGGGTTCCATCAAGAAGAAGCCATGAACAGGTGTTTTCTAGGAGGTAGAAGAGTTGAGGGAAGGAGAACATTTTGCAAAGTCCACTTGGGGAATTGCAAGGGAAGCTTATTCCAGTCCTTCTAAACAAGCCCTCTTCACTTTTAGCACAGAGCGTGTTTAGCTGGGCATGGTAGCTCGTGCCAGTAATCCCAGATACGTGGAAGGCTGAGGTGGAAGGATCACTTGAGTCCAAGAGTTTAAGACCAGCCTGGGCCACATAGGAAGACCCTCATCTCTTAAAAATAATTAGCAGAGCAGGGTGGCTTGTACCTATGGTCCCAACTACTTGGAAGGCTAAGGAAAGAGGGAAGTTTCAAGGCTTCAGAGAGCTATGATTATGCCACTGGACTCCAGCCTGGGTGGCAGATCGAGACTCTATCTCTAAAATAAATAAACAAAAAATTTTCATCCCAGACACTGCCACATTTGCTGATTGATTGTGAATAAGGTAAAATGGGAATGAATGTGCTTGAGAAACACACTCAAATTGCATCTTTGTCAGAGTCTCTCTAAATTCCGAGACTTGTTTTTCGGAGTATGCTAATTTATTTCTGCTGTTAATATTTTCTCAAAATATCTAAATGACAGAAACTATTTTTTCTCTCTCTTTTTTTTGTGGAGGTACAGTGATAAAGAAATGTTGAAAGAAAAGCTGAGATTAGCCTTAAAATCTCTGATTCATCTTTAAAAGAAATGGAATCTTTTTCAGTAAAATAGGTCAATTCTAAAAGAAGGTCTCTAAAAATGTCAGATTGTTTCTGGAAAGGGGGTTTTAGAGCCACAAACCAGAAAACATGATCCAAATGGAGTTAGAAGGCCTGAATTAGATGATTGGTTTAGTTGCTTACTCTCTGGTGTAACCTTTGGCAAATTATTTAATTTCCTTAGGCTTGTGTCCTCATCTTTCTGACAAGGTCAATGAGCCATAATAGTACATGTAAGTAAACGCTCAGCAATGTCTGTGGTTTTTTTAATTATTATATTCTTTTATTTGGGTAATTAATTCCCTTAAATTATCTTATGGGTAATTTTAGTATCCTCTTAGTAAACCTACTTAACAAAGCTAGACTTCTGTTGGATGATGCTTCAGTATATAAACATATACATGATTACCATATGAAGAGGCAAAAGACACAACGGACGGGTTTATCTGAAATCACCGCTTTCACGGGTTTGCTACTGAGCTTGGAAATAAGGATCTCAACCAAATCCAAAAAGCTTGGTCTAACTACGACTTTCCATAAAACACCAGGAAGCTTCATGTGGATTTCGTGTATCATTGTGTAGCACAGAGTGCTCTTTGAGATTTTAAGATGATTTACAAAAACCCATATGTATTTTCAGGCTTCTCAGAGGACTCCTCGGAATGGTACACAGCTGGTACATTTTGATAACCTTCAAAAAGGCCAATTTTCTTCATTCCTTGAATCATTACCCAGAAGTATTTTCAACTGGGATTTTAAAAAACGACAGCGTTTCCATTATGGCAGTCTTGCTAACCTAATTAAACAGTCAACTGATTTGTTATTTCAAGCATATCCCATTGTTTTCCCGGTATTTTGATTAACTTCCTAAAAAATTCTCTGTTGATATGCTTATTGGGTCGGAGGACCATTCACTAAACTGTGCTTTCAGAACTAAAAATGAGGATGTAAATTGTCGAAAACATGTTAGGAACACTAGAATGAAATGCATTTCTTTTCTCAGGAGGGAACTACTATGGAAGATTTTAGAGGATAACACATCCCCAACTGCCACTCCTATTTTGAAAAGCAACACTTTGACCCAAAGTCTGTTTTTAAAACATGCATTAATTTTTGTATCGATTTTGGAAGTCACTGTCATGACTTCCATAAATTTCCTAAGTTCTGTATGCAAGTGACTGATGGAAGAACTTTCCTAATTTGGCCTGTAAATTCCTCTGACGACCATTTTTAGTTATGATATTTAGTGCTTCCACAAGTAGGGTCCTTAGTTTGTTTCATTCCAGCTTGTTCCTTGTATTAATCACTACTGACCTAGATTCCAATCTTTATATTTTTGTTTCTGGAATGAGTTAGTGATTTAATGCTAGTGTCTCATCAAAAGCCTTTACCCAACTGGGGGTCATATTTTGTTTGTTTTCATAGCCAATGAAGCTAGCAAATTGTGCTTTTGACCTTAACAAGTGGTTCTTGAATCAGAATCGTTTGAAAATCACTGCCAAATCAGGACCCAGACTTGTTTTTAATGAAGTCTGTGAGGCCACTAAACTAACCTCTCTTCAGTTGATTCTTTAAAAACAACAATTTTCTTTACAAATTCATTTCTGTAAACTGGCTTCATTGGCTATGTCACCCAGCCTGTTTGGTAGCAAGAAGAATAAAAAAGGTTGCTTCCAATGGATTATTCCCTTTGAAATTTTAAGTTTGTGTTTATGTGTCACAGATTATACAACCACAATAGAAGATCCTTTGAAGTTGGTCATATTTGTGGTATACCTGAAGGTTTCCAAATTTATCCTGGAAAAACGGCATACCTCTGTAAACTGGGGTTGAATTGGAAGGATTTCATAAAGGAATCAAGCCTTGAGCTTCTTCCAGTTAGTAAGGCAAGGATTTCTAATGGAAGGGAATTTGAATTTGATAATATAGAATGTGAATTAAAAATAAGGATGAGGTAAAACTCCTTGATTTATGGCCTGCATTTTATATAGTTAAGAGCTTTAAGAATTAGATAATACGAGGAATAAGTGAGCAAGATAGCTAACACCTTTCAAATGTATTGGCAGTGACAAATAGGAGAAATTTGTCATGGGTGAGATAATGAGAATGGAACTATTCCATGGCAGTTTGAAAAACTTAAGAAGTTATAATTTTGGTGACTAACTGCATATTAGACATCTCCACTTGTGGAGATGTCTCATTTGTTGTCTTCATTGGTATTACAGGCTTCATATGTCCCCAACTAAGCCCATGCTGTCCACTCTTTCTGAACTGGATTCTCCCTAGTCCTGGACTAGTATAGATTTCTGCATCCCAGGGTTCAGCAACTCCACTCTTCCAGTTGCTCAGGGCAAAACCAGTGCACTCATCCTTGGCCCCTCAGTCTCTTTCATGGTCAGAAGCAAATCCTGTTGGCTCTTGCTTTAAAATATCTCCAGAATCTGACCACTTTTCATCAACATTCGGCATTATTTTTCTTCTAAGCTCTTATTATTTAACATACTTTGTATTTTGGTAATTTATTTTGTTTAGTGTTTTTCTCCCCCTCTAGAATGCCACCTTTGTGAGAGGAAATTTTCGCCTGTTTTATTCACTGCTATATCCTTAACCTGCAGACATGCCTAGCATATAGTGGGTGTTCTATAAATATTTTTTGAATTATTGAGTGAATAAAGCTATCAGGGAAGAAGGAGGAAGGTGAAACAATACTAAATGGAATTTACTCTTAGTGGACTAATTCAACAGCTATTTTTGTGTATTTACCATGTGCCTAATGGAATATTAAGGCTTTAAATACTGTGTATGTTATGTATATTTTACTAAAATGCTAAATTATCCTTAGAATTTTGGATAATAATTACAGCATATATAATAGAATATGTATATACACATAAAATATGTCTATTTATAGAAAATTGATCCATAGCATTGAATGAATATGTATCTCCCCATTTTTTTGTTTTAACAAATTAGTAATTGAAAATTAAAACTTATAAAAATCCCAGGAGATCTTGTCATATTTGAAAAGAGTTTTTTTGAAATAACTCATTTCTAGAAAAATAAATTATCTATTTTCTCTTACAGATGATCCCCTGCTTAATTTTATTCAAGATTGGAGTGATTAAAAAAAAAGTTAGAATTTAAGTATAAGCATTCCTTAAAAAATGCCAGGGTTTTCCTAAGTAACAGATTGGATATGTTGAGTAAATTGTACATAAGTTTAGTAGCCTAGATATTCTCAATCTATAATTAGTCCCAAGAATTCTAGAACTAAAAGGGAGAAAGGGAAGCTAAGTTGTTTATACAACAAAGACAATATGGACAAAGTCTGAATTTCCAAAAGTAACTCTGTCATATGTAAATTCGATTAGATTTCAGGATGGAAAGTAGAAGGATGACAGAAAACAACATAGTGCTTCTTAAAATCTGTTTATAATTTAAATAGCCCTGCAAATTTTTATATTTTGCCCTGTCACTACAATTGCTAGGGCTTTTATCTAGTCCACAATTACCAACACATATAGAATTAAAAAATAAATTGGTGGTTAAGATTTAAGCTATTTAGAAAATAAACTTCTTAAAAAATGTTCCGTAAATATCTCCAAAAGGGAAGATTTAACAGTACATGGCACACAGTAAGCATTCAATAGATATTTGTTAAACAAATGAATGAAGTTGAAGAATAAGGAACAATATGAGCTAAAGTTCAACATGGATTTTATTGCTTTCTTGTTTACCCTAGAATAAGAGTTCTGGAAATCGAATGAATAGATAAATCATATATTTACAATTTATAATGTGATATCTGGCATTGAAATATAAAGGTATTTTGGCAATTTAGATAAGGGGGCATGCAGACCATTTATAGATCATTAATGAAATGGGCCATTTAACCTACCTGTGAGTTTAAAAAGTTAGCCTCAATTATGCATTGGAAAGATTTTGCTTCATTTCCAGCTCACTGCAATATAAACTAGAAAATTGTCCACTTATGTTAGAGGCATGTGAAACAAAGCAATTCCATCTTAAATAGGAGCTGGGTAAAATGGGCTGAAACCTACTGGGCTGCATTCCCAGATGGTTAAGACATTCTAAGTCACAGGATGAGATAGGAGGTTGGCATAAAATACAGGTCATAAAGACTTTGCTGATAAAACAGTTTGCAGTAAAGGAGCCTGCCAAAGCCCACCAAAACCAAAATGGCAAAGAGAGTGACCTCTGGTCGTTCTCACTACTACACTCCCGCCAGCACCACGACAGTTTACAAATGCCATGGCAACATTAGGAAGTTACCCTATATGGTCTAAAAAGGGGAGGGATGAATAATCCATCCCTTGCTTAGCATATCGTCAAGAAGTAAACATAAAAATGGGCAACCAGAATTTACAAAGAACTAAAACAGATCTACAAGAAAAAAACAAACAAGCCCATTCAAAAGTGGGCAAATGATATGAACAGACACTTTACAAAAGAAGACATACATGAGGCCAATAAACATATGAAAAAAATGCTCATCATCACTGGTCATTAGAGAAATGCAAATCAAAACTACATTGAGATACCATCTCACACCAGTTAGAATGGCGTTCATTAAAAAATCTAGAGACAACAGATGCTGGAGAGGATGTGGAGAATAGGAACACTTTTACACTGTTGGTGGGAGTGTAAACTAGTCCAACCATTGTGGAAGACAGTGTGGCGATTCCTCAAGGACCTGGAAATAGACATTCCATTCGACCCAGCAATCCCATTACTGGGTATATATCCAAAGGATTATAAATCCTTCTACTATAAGGACACATGCACACGAATGTTCATTGCAG
>CAUYQU010027119.1:0-52187 GCA_963574635.1 Cheracebus regulus | reverse complement strand
CCCCCCCGACGACCCCCCGCGCCCGCCCCCGCAGACCCCCCCCGCCGCGCGCCCGCACACCAGGCGGGTGCCCACCCCCACCACACGGGGGGAGAGAGCCAGCACACAAGGGGGGCAAGATCCAGAGCATAAGCGGGGGTGAGATCCAGGGCATAAGGTGTGGTGAGATCCAGCACACAATTGGGGGGTGAGATCCAGGGCATAAGGGGGGTGAGATCCAGCACACAAGGCAGGGTGAGATCCAGCACACAAGGCGGGGTGAGATCTTGCCCTGCATTAGGGGGTGCAGCAGAGGGTGTGGCTAACTGCAAAGCTGCACAAATAGCCTGTCTGTCCGTCCAGTCCTGTGTGTTCATGCCTCTCCTCCCGTCCAGAAGTAGTGTCTCCACCCCTCTTCATGGACCTGGGCTGGCCTGTTATTTGCCTAGACTGTGAGAATGCCAGCATTGCCCTACCATACTCCTGACCACGCTGCCCCCAACCACGTCCCCAAGCCAGCTATACCCTCACAAGGTAGTCCTCAGGAAGGCCAGGGCCTCTGCTGTCTGGTTCTCTGCCAAGTCCCAAAGCCTGGCACATCATACATACCCAGTTCATGTCTGTTGAATGAATACATGACTGTTTTAACTCTGTGCCTCTTTTGAGATGGTCAGGGAGGGGCTCATCCTTCCTTCTGCTGCACCAGGTGGCCTACAGGGAACCTGCGTGCCTCCAACCCAGCAAGTGGTGATACTTGGATCCCAAGTGCAGAGCGGAGCGGAAGAAACAGCGCAGGCCCCTAACTTGGAGCAGAGCTTGGAGCAGGCCCCAGGCCACCATCTGGACCCAAACCCTGCTGGACGTGAGCTGTACCAGTCACATGGGCCCAGATGGGGCTGGGTGCCCTGTCACCTGTGTCAAAGCTTCCTCAGCACAAGGTGAAAGAGGGCAGGGTGCCCACTGTGGCCACTAAGAGGCACCACCATATCCCTCCTCCTGAGAAAGGGGAGCCTGAGGAAGTGCCGGCACCATGCAGCACGCACGGGGCAGGGATGGCCCGCTGCCACTTCCAGTGCGGCCTCTCCACATGCAGGGTCCTTCCCAGGAGTTCCTCAGGGTGGGCACAGAACCCTGACCCTCCATGGGGCTCCTCAGGGTGGGCACAGAACCCTGACCCTCCATGGGGCTCCTCAGGGTGGGCACAGAACCCTAACCCCCCATGGGGCTCCTCAGGGTGGGCACAGAACACTGACCCTCCCCGGAGCTCTTCAGGGTGGGCACAGAACCCTGACCCTCGACAGGGCTCCTGGGGGTGGGCACAAAACCCTATCCTCCACAGAGCTCCTCAGGGTGGGCACAGAACCCTGACCCTCCACAGGGCTCCTAGGGGTGGGCACAAAACCCTATCCCTCACGGAGCTCCTCAGGGTGGGCACAGAACCCTGACCCTCCATGGGGCTCCTCGGAGTGGGAACAAAACACTACCCTCCACAGAGCTCCTGAGGGTGGGCACAGAACCCTAACCCTCCATGGGGCTTCTCAGGGTGGGCACAGAACCCTACCCTCCCTGGGGATCCTCGGTGGGCATAGAACCCTAACCCTCTACAGAGCTCCTCAGGGTGGGCACAGAACCCTAACCCTCCATGGGGCTTCTCAGGGTAGGCATAGAACCCTGACCCTCCCTGGAGCCCCTGTGACATCAAGAGCCTGCAACATTCCTCGGGAGCCACAGGTCAGGGTGAGCACATTTTTACTTGATTGCACTTCATTCGTCTACATGAATGGTCTTGGGCTTCGCACTTGTACACAGAGTTGGTGCATCACAGAATGTTTGGAAGTACTAAGTGCCATGAATGATGGCCATGAAGTTACTGTGTCGTGACGCGCACACCCGATCTCAGCAAGTGACGCCCTTAATTTAACTCTGTGACAGCACACGCGCAACACTGGCCTCCTCACACATTACCATTACTGGTCTCAGCTCCTAAAATTCAGGTGTCTGAGCCACCAAGATTCTACAGGAGCCCGGGTCCCGAGCCACCACAGGAGTTTGCCAGGGTCTATTAGTCAGGGCTCTCTGGAGGGAGAACTAAGAGGATAGAGACATATAAAGGGGAGTTTATTTAGTATTAACTCCCACAATCATAAGGTCCCACAATAAGCTGTCTGCAAGCTGAGGAGCAAGGACAGCCAGTCCCAAACGGAAGAACTTGGAATCCGACGCTGGAGGGCAGGAGGCATCCAGCGCAGGAGATAAAGACTGGGAGACAAGGCCCATCTCGCCTTTTCACATTCTTCTGCCTGCTTTACATTCCAGCCGCGCTGGTGGCTGATGAGATGGCGCCCACGAGATTCAGGGTGAGTCTGCGTGTCCCAGCCCACTGACTCGAATGTGAGTCTCCCTTGGCACCCCCCACACGGACACACCCAGGATCAATACTTTCATCCTTCAACCCAGTCAACTTGGCAGTATTAACCATCACACAGGATGAGGAATTCCAGAGCAATAGGACAGAACTATTGATTGTGGTTGACTTACACTCTTTGTCCACAAGGACTGGAGGGGCAGACGTCACACACACGCAGAGACTGTCCCCAGGTGAGCACAGTGGGGGATGGAAACCACGCCTGGGGAGGAAGGCTGGGCAGGTGGGCCGTCATGAGTCCCCTGTCCCCCGTACCCAGGGGAAGCACTGGCTCCATGGAAGTCAGGGGGGCCCCAGAGGGGACGGCCAGTGGGAGGTGAAGGCACAGACCCTGCAGGCCCTGCCACCTTGCGCTGGTCACAGCTCACAAGCAACGACTAATGGCCCAGGGGGGAGGTGCCGATTCAACCCCAAACAGGATATCTCATGCAGAGCCACCCAGGGGTGCCCCAGTTACAGGGGCAGGGAAGCAGTGCTACCCCCACCTCGGGCAGGTGGGTGGGGCTAGGGCAGGAGTCCAGGTGCCCACGTCCCACCCTCACGGCCTGTGCAATGGGTGGTCTAGGGCCCAGGTCGCAGGGACACATCCTCCCAGCTGGGCAGTGCTCAGAAGCCATCCAAGCCACAGGATGTTTTCACTCTGACATCCCAGGGTGCCACCTGCCCCACCCTGCGCCCACCTCCTCCTCCTCCTGGCTTCGTGAGTTCTGGGCCAAGGAAGAGAATGTCTCCAGAGAGGCTTTTCAGAGGATAAAACTGCCTTTTCCACGGGCCTGCCTTTTTGGGTCAAAATTGCCAGGAGCCAAAATGAGTGCCTCCTTGGGGTCCCTCACTGCACTGCACAGTCTACCCCAAGAACACCCCTAGAGTCTCAAGAACCTCTAAGACTCCCGGGGCTCAGGCACAGAGGGCAGGCCATGGGCCCACAGGCACAGCTCCACAGGAACGTCTTCATCCATCAGCAGCAAAACCCTTGGGGTCCCAGTGGAACAGGGGTCCTGGCCCAAGACCTGTGCTGCACCCTCTCCTCGCGCCTGTCTAATGAGAAAGACCTTCCAGACAAAACCAGCTCACTTGGCCGTCCCAACGCTCCCTGAAGCCCCGTGTGTGGTGGTGGCCAGCCTGCAGGATTCCGGCCGACCCCGGGGCTTGTCACGCTGCAGTCTCTGCTGTCAAGAGACACAGGAAGGAATCCTGGTCCTGCAGGCTGTGGAGGGACAGTGGTAGCAGCTTTTAAAATCCTCTCCCTGGCGCGGGAGGAGGCACTTGCTCAGCTGGGTCCCCAGCGAGCATGGAGCTCCGCTGCCACCGCTCCCCTCATGCCACCAGGCACTGCACAGACAGCGCAGCCTCAGGGAGCTCGTTTCAACCTGGGGACAGCCGTGCAGGGTGGGTGGGGCCTCTCCTCCCCCCTCCTCCCCACCCCTCCTCCCCCCTTCCTCCCCACCCCTCCCAAGGTCAGCTGCTCCAGGATTTGGATCCTGGCATCTTCACCGCCCCAGCCATCAGACACCCCCCCGCACCCCGTCCCACCCCCGCCACACCTGCGGCCCGGGTTCGGGTTCACAGTAGGTGCTGGAGGGCAGTGTCCTGCAGCCTCGGCTTGGCTACAGTCCCCAGAAGTCCTGATGGGTCAGCAAGAGCTGAATTAGGCAGAGCCGGCAACAGCCGCAAAAACTGCAGTAACAGCCTGAAGCCAGGGCTGCGCCAGCATCGCTGTCTCAGAGTTGGCTCCACAAAGCCCCGGGGAAGCGGCCGAGGGAGGACAACAAGGAAGCAACACACAGAGCACAGCGGGAACTCGCCAGACAGCCAGACAGCCTCGCCGCAACACTGAGACAGACGCCAGAAAAGGCTTCGAAGGGAATATGCAAAACCGTAGCAGCTGTACCAGACTAATAAGCTCAGGTGCGTTTTCATCTATTTGCCCACCCACATCTGATGGCACACCAGTGCTGGAGTTTCAGCTCACTCTGCTTTCAGCCTCTCACTGTGTGAAAGCCGGGCAGCACCTGCAGGGCCAGGCCCACCCACTCCACCAGGGCCCCTCCTCCTAGCTCAGGACCCTGTCAGCTGACACCAGCATGGTCTTCACGGGGCATGCCTCCCACCGCCCATCCAGCACCCTCAGAAACGGGATCCCCACTTGGGAGTCTCCACGAGGTTGGCGAGCCGTTACCTGTGTTTGAGGAAGTCAAAGTACTTTGCCGACCTCTCTGACAACGCAAGGCACGCAGAACAATGCACACCCTTTCCCCATGGCCGCCCGATGACCCTGCTGGGCTATGGCCCAAGCCTGTGTGGCCTCAGCTCCTTCTCCTTGGCTGCCGGGGCTGCCCTGAGCCCCAGCTCCTCACAGCTGCCCCCACACTCCCAGGGCTGCACCCAGGAGGGGACGAAGCCTGCACCCCAGCGTTGGGTCTGCAGAGGGATCTGAGATGGGCAAAGGACTCAGGGGACCTTGTCACTGCCACTCAATGGGGGCATGGGGAGACCTTCCATTGGGAGAAAGATGCGGTCACACACAGGAGTGTCAACCCGAAATATGAGCCTTCTGGAATTCTCAGAGCCCGGCCCTGGCTGGCCCTGGACTGTGCTGGGAGGACATAGCCCCACTTCTGAAGACCTCCCAGGCCTGTGGTTTCAAGGGGTTTGACTTGATTTACAAGCACAGGAGAAGTTCACCAGGGCTGGGGCAGCCCAAAGCCATGGCACATAGTGGGGCCACAGATTCCCCCCAGGCCCCTCGCAGCACTCACAGACCACCTCCAATGACCCACTCTGTCAAGAACCACAGTGGAAGCCAGCCGCGGTGGCTCACGTCTATAATCCTAGCACATAAGGAGGCAGAGGAGGACAGATCACCTGAGGTCAGGAGTTCAAGACCACCCTGGCCAACATGGTGAAACTTCGTCTCTACTAAAAATACAAGAAAAAATTAGGTAGGCGTGGTGGTGCGTGCCTGCAGTCCCAGCTACTCAGGAGGCTGAGGTGGGAGAATCATTTGAAACCGAGAGGTGAAGGTTGCAGTGAGCTGAGGCTGTGCCTTTGCACTCCAGCCTGGGTGACAAGAGCGAAACTCCATCCAAAAAATAAAAAAAAGGAACCAAAATGGGGAAAATAGTTGGCAGTTCCTCAAAAAGTTGCACATGGAGCTACATGGTAATTCCACCCGAGCACCTCCCCAAGATAATCTAACTGCAAAGACTCGAACACACACGCTCAGGCAGCGTCACTCACGACAGCCAAAAATGGGAACTACCCAAAAATCCATTGGCAGGTGAATGGAAAACAAAAAGTGGTCTATCCACATCATGGAATATTATTCAGCCACAAAAAATGAAACTCTTAACACTTGCTACAACATGGATGAAACTGGAAGTGAAGAAGCCAGACACAAAAGGCCCTACAGCATATGACTCCTTTTACATGAAACGTCCAGAAAGGCAAAGCCACAGAGACGGAAAGCTGACTGGAGGTTATAGGGCAGGGGCAGGGTGAGTGGGGAGTCACTACACAATAGATGCAGGGTGTTTATGCGGGATGATTGAAAGCTTTGAAACCAGAGAGCGCCAATGATCGCACCACATGGCGAATACCGGAAGTGGCACTGCTTTCTTGAAACGGTTACCTATATGTTCTGTGCATCTCACCCTCTCAATCTTGCTCTTCTTTTTTTTTTTTTTTTGAGACAGAGTCTTGCTCTGTCGCCCTCGACCAGGCTAGAGTGCAGTGGCACAGTCATAGCTCTCTGGAGCCTCAAACTCCTGGGCTCATGTGATCCATCCCCCTTGGCCTCCCAGAGTAGCTGGAATTACAGGCATGCGACACCATGTCCAGCTTCACTTCAATTTCTTTTTTTCTTTCTCACTTCAATTTCTTTAAAGATTAAAACATATAACAACAAAATTGAAGCATAACGAACCCCATCCACAAGCCGAATTTGTGCCCAAAAGTATATCCTTGGACAGTTCCAAAGTGAGCCCCAAATGCCCCCAGACAGTGGCCTGGGCAAAGGGGTGCCTGGCCTGGGGCCTTCAGGAGGGAAGCCATGTGTCTTCCCCACACACTGCACAGCACCATGACGGGAAGACGGGGTGCGCCACCACCTGTTTTCCATTCTTTCCCCACAGTGAGCTTCGAGGCAGCCCTCCCCGCAACGGTCCTTGGCCTTTTCAGAAGCGTCTGGAGCACACCATTGGACCAGGTGTGAGAAGACCAGTGGGGCTTCCTGGATGTGGCACGCTGTGGGGGACTGCAGGTCGGCCGTGCTGACGGTCTGTGGATAGGTGCGCCAAGCACCCCTGCAGTTTCCCATCATTCACTGCAGTGCCACGCTCCCACCGCACCCAGCCATGTGGCTGAGCTGTAACCTCAAGCAAGCAGAGCCATGCTCTGAGATTTGCGGGCTGGGAAGCCTTCTCTAGGTCAGAGGGAAGGGGCCGGGCACAGAAGAATGGTCCCAGTGCCCACTGCCCGATACCTCCTGGCCCTTGTGGTCAGGAGAGGCCCACAGCCAGCGCTCAGGTCACTGTCCCTCTGGGTTCCCTTAGTTCTTTCAATAGTTTCAAAATGCCCACTGGCCAGGTGCAGTGGCTCACACTGTAATCCCAGCACTTTGGGAGACTGAGGCGGGCAGATTTGGGAGACTGAGGTCAGGAGTTTGAGACCAGCCTGGCCAACAAGGTGAAACCCCATCTCTCCTAAAAATACAAAAATTAGCCGGGTGTGGTGATGTGTGCCTGTAATCCCAGCGATTCGTGAGGCTGAGGCAGGAGAATCGCTTGAACCCAGGAGGTGGAGGTTGCAGTGAGCCAAGATCGCGTCACTGCACACCAGCCTGGGGGACAGAGTGAGACTCCGTCTCAAAAAAAAAAAAAAAACACAAAAAAAACAATGCCTACTGGGAAGGGGCTGCCCAAGAGCTCCTGTGACTGAGACCAGGATTAAAGGGGTGGGGCATTGAGGCCGAGGAGCCACCATGTGCGGCAGGAAGCCGTCCCCTCCCTGTGAGGAAACATGCTGTCACTTTGCTTTGAGCTCTGTGCTTACCTGATACAGGGACAACTTCACTTGCCTGCTTTTGGTAAATGCATGGTACCTTTGCTTTTGGTATACGCATGGTAGCTTTGCTTTTGGTAAATGCATGGTACCTTTTCTGCCCCTTTTCTTTCATCCTTTCTGCAGAAGCCATCTCGTGGGCATCTGTCATCAGCAGCACAAGGCGGGACTGTGGAAGGCACAAGTGCGCTCTCAGTCTCTGGCAGGTGGGTTTGCTCCACTCACTGTGACTCCCGACTTATGTGCAATTGTTTGTACAGCTTTATTTTCTGCCTTTTGTTTGATGTGGCTTTGCTTTCCTGTCCTCTTCCCATCCTTCCCTGCTTCGATTGGATTATTTCCTTTATTCTCTTTTCTCCTGCTCCTGGTTTACAAGTTATCCATTCTCTGTGACTGTTATCCTAGTGCCCACCCTGTGGTGATTCACATACTTAGCTCATGGCCTCAAGTCTGCCACCATCTCCAGCCTCATTGCAAACCATCAAAGACCTGGGCGCCAGCTCTGATTGCCGTCCAGGCATTGCTGTCCAGAATTTCCACTCCCCCTAGCCGGGAGCACAGATCACACTCCCCGAGGTGACGGCCACTTCCATCTGCCCACTCTCTCCCCAACTCGTGTGCCCACCTGGGCACCTGCCTCCTACTCCTTCCTTCTGACTTTGATTTTCCTCCTGGAGTACATTTTCCAGCACTTCTCCAGCAAAGATTTGGGGGTGGTTACTTTTTTGTCTTTGTCTAAAACTGTCTTCCATTTTCTCTCCTCCAGGAGCAGCAGCTTAGGTAAGTGCAGACCTCTGCTCTCACTTGGCTTCCTTTGGCCCTTGTAAGATTTCGCTCCTCAGTCCTGTGGGCCTCAAGTCGTCAGCCAGTCCAGCAGAGGTGCCTGTGAGTCGTGGCCTGTCCCCTCAGGTACTGCGTTCTGCAGTTTCACTCTGCTGTGACCAGCTGTGCCACTGATCCCATCTGGGGTGTGGGCTTATGAACCTGATGATTCAACTCGGGAAGATTCTCAGCGGGGACATGAAAACAGCCTCCTCTTTCTCCCTGCTCTCGCTCCTGAAGTCCCAGGAGTTGCATCTTGAGCCTTCTCATCCCTCTGTGCCTCAGAACCTCCCACAATTGTACAGGCTGGAGCGCAGTGGCTCCATCTAGGCTCACTGCAACTTCTGCCTCCCAGATTCAAGCCATTCTCCTGCCTCAGCCTCCTGAGCATGCACCACCACACCCGGCTAATTTTGCATTTTTAGTAGAGACAGGGTTTCTCCACGTTGGTCAGGCTGGTCTTGACTCCCCACCTCAGGTGATCCACCCGCCTCGGCCTCCCAAAGTGCTGGGATTACAGGCATCAGCCACTGCACCTGGCCAGCCTTGTGGTTTCTATCCTCAGTCTCTTGGCTTGGTTTGAGCTTATGCAGGCTAGGGTTTGCACTCCCAGAGAACCCTTTCTCCTCTGTTTTGTAACTTTCTACTACGAACTCCACATCAGAGATGTGGCAGGAAAGTTCCTCCAGAACGCAGCGTACCTCACTCAGCCAGGCTGCCCAGGTGACCCTCGGCACCACCCAGCACTGAAGCAGCCTACAGGGCTTTCCTGACCCCTGGCCTCTGCGCCTCAAGGCCACAGATTCCTGTCTGACCCTTGCTCCAACCCACCCCCACTGGAGCAATGCCCCGCCCAGCCCTGTAGCAACACGTCTCCCCTAGCCCCCCACCATGCCCTGAGCCCCACTGTGAGCACTCCCAGGACACATCCTACCAAACCAGCACTTTCCTGCATCCCCACAGCTGCCCTTTGACATGCGACTCTGCTACTCCCCCCACAGAGAATGGAGGTGACAGCCCCTCCCCTTTAATGGGTGCTGGCCTGTGGATGCTGTGGAGGTGATGCTGTGTGACTTCCAGGCTGGGCCTCGGGATCACTTTGCCACTCTGCTCCACTGCCCTGAGACTCAGCACTGGGTGGAAAGCCTGGAGGGGGCCTGCCTGACAGCTGCGCCAGCCAGGGTGGACCAAAGGCCCCAAGATGGTTCAGCTGGCTGACCCTGCCCAACTGAGGCACCCCCAGATGAGGCCCCACCCATGTAAGCCTACCTGGATGATGAAGCCCCCCCAGATGAGCCCACCTAGATGATGAAGCCCCCCTAGATGAAGCTACACCCAGTGAAGCCTCGTGTAGATAAAGCCCCCCCAGATGAGTCCTGCCCAGGTAAACCCACCTAGATGATGAAGCCCCTCCCAGATGAAGAACCACCTAGATGTAGCCCTATCCAGATGAGCCCTGCCCAGGTAAGCCTGCCTAGATGATAAAGCTTGCCCAGATAAAGCTACATCCAGGTGAAGCCGGGCCCAGATGTAGTCCTATTCAATGGCCCCACCCAGTGAGCCCTGCCCATATAAGCCCCACCTAGATGAAGCCACATCCAGACAAGCCCCGCCCCACAGGCTGATCCACCCAATCCTGACTGGGGCAGCAGTGATGGTTTGAAGCTCTCAGTTCTGGGTGATTTCTAAGTAGACCCTCCCATGCTCTCAGCTTTAGGTTTTAGTTTCCTTTTACTTCTGGCACTAGGGGTTATGCCCTCTCTCTTGCCAGCTCAGTACTTTTGTTTTAGTGACTTTATCCAGCATTCCTGGGCACCTCGCAGTGGGGAGGTCTGCCTTTACTCGGGCTTTAACACAGCCCTAAACTCCCCCCGGCCCCCCACCCTCACAGTCCCAGTGGAGTTGCATGAGTACCAAAAGCACTATCCAAACCCCAACTCCTGTACCCCACCCCCACCCCTAGCTCCTTTACAGAGCTCCCCATTCCCAAACAGCACCCCTCCCCTACCCAGGCCCCACCCCCACCAGGCCCAGGTCCATCCACTTTCTCCATCCAGAATCATCTGCTGCCATCCTCTCGCTGGAATCCCCGCCACCCGCCAGTCCCAGCTTCCAGCTTTGTCTCTCCCACGGCAGGCCTGGAAGGACCCTGCAAACAGCAGCCTGGACCCCAGCATTCCCCCTACCTTCCTTGACTGTGACCTATCCCCAGGTGACCTCCCAGCCCCCACTTTGCAGTGATTCCACCTCATCCCCTGTGCTCCAAGCACACAGAGTCTTTTGGGCTCCCCGACCCACACCCTCTTCCATTCACATCTCAGCAGCCCCGTCATCCCTCCCCTGGCTGCTGTCTGTCCCTCCGATCCCTGGCTCAGGCAAGGCCCACATGACCTGACAGCCTTGAAGCTTCCCACTGGGCAGCCTTGCCAGCGCTGTGAGAAGGCTGAGTCCAGTGCACCCACAGTGGGGTCAGGGGACTCACCCCTGTAGGCAGCTCTGTGGGAGGAGGTCGGTCTGAGAAATTTGTCAGAACTACCCACCTGCAATCAATCCCAGACACAGACCTCCTGCACACTGTCTTCTGGAAGCCCCAGGACAAAGGCCCTGGCAGCAGCCCAGGGTGGGAAGACAGGCTGGGCTGGGACTTGAGGATCCATCTTCAGAGGCCAGGAAGATGCCCCAGCCAGGTGACTTCAGTCAGCCGGCCAGGCTGGCAGGGTGCTTTCCAAAGCCCCCAGGTCAGCTGCCTACACCAGGAAACCAAGCCCAACAACTGTGGCCCTGGACCTATATTTTTTACTCAGGGCAAAACACCTTTTCTCTTGATTATCTCTTAACCTCAAAAAGTGCTACAGTTCCTTTTTTTTAATTGAGGTGAAATCCACACAGCATACAATTGGCCATCTTAAAGGGTACAATTCAATGCCATTACTGCATTCACAATGCTATCCACCATCATCTCTCTCTGCATCAAAACCCTCTCATCACCCCAAAAGGAAACCCCATGCCCTTTAAGTAATCACTCTCCATTTCCACTTCCACTCTCCAGCCCCTGGCAGCCACCCACTGCTTTCTGTCTCAACGGATCTGCCTCTTCTGGACATCTCATAGAAATGGAATCATACCAGATGCAGCCTTTCACGACTGGCTTCTTTCAGTTAGCACACTGTCTTCCAGGCTCATTTCACGACTGGCTTCTTTCTAGCACACTGTCTTCTGGGCTCATGGCTATGGCCTGTATCCTCCCTTTCTAATGCTAATGCCATGGCTGGGTACAGAAGGACCACATTTATCTCTTCTTCCTTTAATGGACGTTCGAGTTGTTTTCCCCTTTTGGCTATTATGTATAGACCTGCTATGAATATAAGTGCACAGTTCTTTTTTTTTTTTTTGAGACAGAGTCTCGCTCTGTGGCCCAGGCTGGAGTGCAATGGTGCAATCTTGGCTCACCGCAACCTCCGCCTCCCAGTCTCAAACAGTTCTCCTGCCTCAGCCTCTGGAGTAGCTGGGACTACAGGCAAGTGCCATCATGCCCAGCTAATTTGTGTGTGTGTGTGTGTGTGTGTTTTTAGTAGAGACAGGGTTTCACTGTGTTACAGGATGGTCTCTTATCTCCTGACCTTGCGATCCACCCACCTCGGCCTCCCAAAGTGCTGGGATTATGGATGTGAGCTGCCACGCCTGGCCAAGTGTACAATTCTTAAATGTATCTGACATTTAAGTAGTTGATTCTGCTTTTAGGTGTTTTTTGTAATCGCAATATCCCTAAAAATAATTAGAAACATTCTCAAAAACTGAAATCCAAAGTAAAGAACATTGCCCTAAGGACACCATCCTAAATTGGGTGTGCTAGCCCAGTCTACCCAAGAAGGCAGTGTAAAATACCACCCTATCTGGTGGGGGAGACCCAGGGGCAGCACAGCTGGAACAAAACCCCAACCATGGCAGAGACTGAGAGCCAGCCATGCAGTTTAGGCCCATGCTCCTTGGCCAAGGAGGGGCCCCACTTGATGTGCCCCCTATATTCCCTGCCTCCCTCCAGCAGGAAAACAATGAGAAATGGAACAACTTCAAAATACTTACTGTAAGAAGGAAAAAATCATTCCATTCATCTTATCCAACTATTCTACATAAATTACCATAACATGAAATGTTCTATTCTACTTCTGCTTAATCTATTCGGATCAGTAAAGAAAAGTCCATTCACTTTTGTCTTCCTCCTTCAGATACTTGACTTGCCTATCAATATCTATGTTTTTCTGCAATCCAGCTGAGAAAAGCACAAAAGTAATCATTTCACCACATGGAATTCATGTAAAATCCAATGACAGGTACAGTTCCTTCCTGCAGGAAAGGAGATGTCACCTGATACACACGTGTGCCAGCTCTGGGGTCCCATGGACCTGAGTGTAAACCCCAGCTCCGCTTCCTCCCAGCTGAAGAGGTTCCAGTCAGGTAACTTGTCCTCTCTGAGACTCCATTTGTAAAACAGGGTGCATCAGCGTAGTTTAGACATTAACAAATGGCCCTGAACAGACAGAAGCGTCTTAACAGATAGAAGTTGATCCCCCTCACATCACAGCGCAGTGTGAGTGCACTCCAACCCCTCCTGGCTGCCACCCCATGGCCCTGGAGTCCTCTCCTGGGTCCTGAGCATCTGGCCAACAAATGGGGGACACAGGCCATGAGAGGACAGCATGAGAGGTTTGGGGGCCAGTCCGACATGGTGAACCCCATTGCTGCCCACACTAGCTGCAGTCAGCCCTGGTCCTGTCAACCATGGAGGAGGCAGGTGCCCACGTGGTGGGCGAGCACATGGCAGCATCTCTACCCTGAGGCGCAGGCAAGGGGCAGAGCGACATCCTTCATCACCTGGGTACCTGTAAATGGACCCAGAGGGATGCCTGAGGGGTCTTCAGTCAGGGTCTGTTCCCAGCAACCAAGCACCTGCCGCCCACCAGAAAAAGGAGCAGGGTGGCAGGCCCCCACTGAGACCCTTTCACTCTCAGAATGGCCCGGCTGGAAGAACTGGAAGCCATGACAGCCTCTGGGACTCCAAGAAATACTGACATGAAACCCTAAGTAACTAAAGTCCACGCCCGCTTACCCCACCCACTGGTTCTGCCCATATTGACTGGGGTCCTTCGTTGAACTATCACTGTGAGTCTTGGACAGAGATGGTATCCTCAGATGCTCCCAACAATTCCACAGGGCAGGTCCCTCATCCCCACCTGAAAACTAGGGACACTGAGGCACGAGTGTGGGAGGGATGAGATTTCCCAGCCAGGCCCTGGAGCAGAAGCCCTGCAGCTCTAATGCTACCTAGACACATGGCCGGCAACCGCTGAAGACAAGAAAACACAGGGAAAGGGCAGAAACCCACAGCCTTTCAGCATTTATTTCTCTTTGAAGTGTAATCGGCTCACCATTATTCACCTTTGCACCCGGCACACCCTGTGGCTGCACAAAGTTGTCAACTCAAACAAAACCACACCCTGACCGTAGCTTACCAGCTCTCAGATGTGCACTTTCCACACATTTAGAGCAAGCACACCTGGTACTCTGGGAATTCTTGGTGGCTGAAACCAGCCATTGAAGCCTCCTTAAATTGCCCATCTCTTCTCTTAAGGTTGAACGAAATGACCTAAAAACACTCTGCCTGTGAGGCAAGGCGCTGAGGCCCTGGCTTCCCTCCCTGATGCACGCTGCCTGCTCAGTCCACATATCAATTACGTGGAGCTCTTGACTCCCTGCCTCTGACTCACCCATTTAACAGAAACCATACCAGATGTTTCCAGTAAGCGCGCTGCCCTGCCCTGCCCTGCCAGGGAAGGAGAGCCCTGAGTGATGACAGTTGGCACAGCGAGTGATGCCTGCCCTCTGTCTGCAGCCCAGGCTCTCAACTGCCCTGCAAATGCCGCTGGCACAGGGCAAGGCGTATGAGGTCCCACACTCCCCCAACCACAAACAGAAACCTCAGCAAAGCGCAGGAAATGAGATGTGAGCTCCGGCTAAGAGTCACTTCCTAGGAGACCAGGGAGTAGGTTCTACAAAGCCACCTTAAGAGCAGATGGACTCTCAGGCTTCATTGGCACTGCACTCCCGCTGATCACAGCCTGAGAGCTGATGTGGAAAGGAAGGCTCTCTGGGAGGGGTGGCACGACCTGGACACAGAGGCGGGGAGCCCCAGAGCCTTCTGAATTCAGAGAACCTCTTGCGACAGAGAGAGACCGGTGTGCGGGGCCAGCCACACCTGCTCTGACTCAGCGCAGCCAAGCATCCTCCCTGGACTTCCCGAGCCCCCTCCGTGCCAGGCGCCTACCAGGAGAGGGAGCACTGCTAGGCTCAGCCTGCACAGCATCCGGAACATTGACTTTCCAGCAACTCACCTCGGAGAGAAACATGCCAGGCCAAGGACAAACTCCTGCCTCAGCTGAGCACTTAGAGTTGACCAGCTGAAAACCAATCCATCAGTAGCCTGGCTGGAGTCATAACTCAAATCCCAAGCTCCTGGAACAGGGTCTATGAGTGGCATGGAGCACGGACGCAGTGCTGTAGGGACAGCAGTTCACTTCCGAGGTGTCACGTGCTGGTGACTGCCCTCTCACAGGTCCCGCTTGTGCCAGACCCCAGCTTCCACCAAGACCCCTCCCACAGCACTCCAAGCCCCCCATATTTCTGGGGGGTCTCTGTCATCACCTGTCACTCTCAGCCACCAGTGGGGAGCCCTAACCAGAGGGCCAGGCTGCACCTCATCTCTGAACACTGGGATGAAACAGATATACCCAGGCCTTGCCTGGTATATTACCACCGATGGACAGTCTCTTCAGGTGCCCGTGACCAGGTGGGCTGGAACCCCGGAAATCCCTGGGTGACTGAGGCTGGGTTAACACAAGAGCCAAAAGGCAGGAGGTCCCATGCTCAGTGCTGCTCAGTCCTAGCAGGTTCCCACAAAACATGTCAGTGGGGTTGGCCCCCAGGTGGACTTTGCCAAGCCCAAAGGATTCTTCTTTTAAAAAGCACACACCCCCAGCACGTCACAAAGGCCATATCATCGCTAATCTGGGCCTGGAATGTTTACAGGAAGTTGCCAAATACACATCACTCAGTCAGGCAGATTTATAAGGAATGTTCCCCCGCAAAGAGGTGGGACAGGAAAGGCTAAGAAGCCTCCACTCTGAAGACGGTCTGGGGTGCAGACAAACAAGCTGTTCTCAGGGTACGTGGTTGGGCATGGTAGCCAGCCACCAGGGAACCATCCCATCCACCTGGCCAGCATAACCCACCGAGGGTCAATTCCTCCTCAAAGATGGAAAACACATGTTCATCCTGGTGATTATTAATATGCTCTTTGGTGATGGCCGGGAAATCTCAGCCAGGTCCAGGTAAGGGTCCAGGTTCCTTTCCCCCTTGCCAGGAGTTCTCACCTCCTAGTGACCAGGAACCTCCAGCCAGGTCACTCAACAGAAAGTCATAACCAAGAAAGCAACACAGCACTGAGACTTTTGTTTCAAATGCTGACACCAACTATGCCAAAATGGTTCGCCTTTCTAAAGCATCAGCTCTCTTGGAAAGACTTTACCTAAAGAAAAACAAAAAAGTATTTCACCAACATCAACACAGCAGGACAAGCTGACAGGTTTTCCTGCACTCTCTCCTCCAGGTAATGTTCAAAGTCAGGATAATACTTACAAGACCCCAATGCTTTACATCAAGAAAAATCATACTGGTGTTTAAAAGACTGATTAAAGATAGTGAATAGAAATAGAATTTGCAAATGTCATTTTAATGTTAAACTTTTATATTATTCACCAGGCATTCTTTTATTCAACTTAGGTAGCTAATACTGTAGCTAATTTTTATTCAGATATCAAAATCTGTGTCACACAGGAATATTTTTAAGCATTTCCAATTTTTTCTTGGAACTATAAGACCAGTGAATAATATTTTCATTTCAGAATATTTTCCACCGTATTGTAATGAACCAGAAGCTCAGTGTTGGCCAGGCACAGTGGCTCACACTTGTAACCCCAGCACTTGGGGAGGCTGAGACAGGAGGATTGCTCGAGGCCAGGAATTGGAGTCCAGCCTGGGCAACATAGTGAGACCCTCTCTCCACAAACACACACACACACAAACACACATATACACACACATTTAAAAACTTATAAAAAGAATCTCAGTGTGCAGTTTTAAACCAAAGCAGGAATTCAATTAAAAAATGCAGTTTGAATTGTACATCTATCTAAATACAAAGTGGGAAAAAAAATTCCTAAGTGCAGGCAGCAGTCTCCCCCAGATGCGTCCTCCCACAGCTAACGTTTAACACTTCAACTCTTCCAGGCCCAGAATCTTCCCAGGACTGACTTTGTGCTTCTTTGTGCCAAAATGTGTTAAATTAGACAGGAAGGAGAAGCATAACATTCAATTCATAATCCAAGGCAAGGATCTGAGCTTTGGTTTGAAAAATGAAAAGCTATGGGGTGACATAACACACTCCAACCCTTCAAACAATCAAGATATTTAACTCCAAGGACAGATCTCAAATAAGAGCCAAAATACAGACTGCCCACAGGGCGCCAGCTCCCAGAAAATGCCATGGCCAGAGATAGATCTGAGATGGAGATATATCTCCAGTCCAGAGCTCAGGAGCTAGTACCAGACAGCCTGCCAGGAAAAGACAACCAGAAAAAGGAGAGGTGCAGATGAACCCTGTTCCCTTCGTTTCCCGGAAGCACACAGCCCGGCTGATCTCTGGGATCAGCTGATTCACTGGCTGTGCCTCTTGGTGCCCGCCGCCTGCCTGGAAAGGCAGCTGCTTGCTGAAGAGGAAATGTTAGGAACACAATTCCTAATTCTTGGGACAACCTCTAATATCATGTTCCACCTTTAAAGTGTCTTCCTAAACGGAAACAGACAAGGCCACTCTGAAATTATTCAGCGACTCATGAAACAGAGTCTAGTACTATTTTTCCTTCCTTTTCAACACGGTAAGGAGGGCGATCCCCCAAATGCGGCCTCTTCCGCAGCTACGTCTTGAGGGGCATCCCCTGGTGTCCCAGCAAGTGCTTTCGGCGACACCAGAATGTCACTTAAGACCTGAGAACATTTCTCAAACTGCCTCCCGCCATTTGTCACAGAAAATAATGCTGCCGCACGCCCCCAAAACGCCGTTTCACAAGCGGACCTGGGTTTCCGTAGCTGGTGAGGAAAAGTCACTGGAACCAAACGCCACTCCTCATACAACTGTCCAGAGCGGAGGCCACCGCCCTCCCCCGGCAGAGGCTCGTGGGGGCCGCAGGCAGGATTGGGAGGGGCTCGGTGAGGCTGCAAGAGGGTAGACTGGGCGCAGAAGGCAGAGGCGCAGCCCCAAACCACACCCAGCGCCAGAAAGCGCGAGGCTCCCGACCAACCCTTAAGAAGTCGCTGCTAGGAACAGGGAGGGTGGGAGCAGGGAGCGCCGCCACAACAGGCACCAAGGAACCCTGAGTTCCACCCCCCACACACACCCGCCCCCGCAATCCCCTCCGGGCCAGGCCAAGGCCGAGCAAGGGGCGCCCCAGGTACCGAAAGCCCTCAACCCAACACTCCTGCAATGCCAAGCAGAATCCCCCGACCTCAAAGGCTGTGAAGCGCGCGCCAAACCTCCGTGCCCATCTTCCAAACCCACCTCCCGCCTTCTGGAATGGGCGTTCGAGAGTCGAGGATTTCAGGAGACCCCCCCCCACCACCACCACTGTGACAGATCCCCCACGGTGGAGGCGGCGGCCTGGGGGACGCGGGACAGGGACAGGCGGTGAGCGGAGGGAGGAGGGGTAGTTCGGCAACCCGGTGGCCTCCGACATCCGAGCTGCCCGGACGCAGCGCTGGCCCCACTCCCGCCCTTGGTCGCCACGGTGACCCCACCTGAGCGGTGCCCTCCCCCAAGATCTCAGGGCCCGGCCTCCCCGCTGCGCCGGCCAGGGGGTGCCACCCTCGGGACCCCAGATGCGCCCTGGACCCAGCGCCGGGATCCTGAACACCGCCGTGCCTCGACCCCGCGCCGAGAGCGCCCGGCCCTGCTCGGGCTGCAGGGACGCAGCGCCCGCAGTGCGACTGGCGCAGCCGCCCGAACCACGACCCCGCGGCGCTAGGAGGGGCGCGGGCGCCCGCTGGGGAGCCGCACCTCCCGCCCCGCCGAGGCTGCTGGGCACGGGCGCACTCGCCCCGCGGGCCGGGCGGAGGACCTGTCCCGGATTCCAGAGGACGCGGGTGGGGAAGGGACGAGATGGGGTCAAGGGCGGGGACGCGAACTGGGGCGAGGTGCGGATCCGTCCTGGTTCGGGCAGGGAGGCCGCTGGCAGTGCCATCAGGATCGTCTGTGGACACGCAAGGACGGGTCTGCCCTGGACCCGGGGATTGGGGAACGTGGGTTCTCTCAGAACCTGGGGAAGTGGGGAGACGGTTTGTTCTGAAGTGCGGAGGGCAGTCCGTTCCCGGCCCAGGACGATGTGGGTGGGGAAAGGAGAGGAGTGAGGGGGCGTCCCTCGTGCTGGGAGGGGGGACGGAGAAGTAGTAAGGGGTCGGCTCCGTGCTGGGGAGCACGAGGTGCAGGAGGGGACCATCCAGGCCTGGGATGAGGACGGAGAGGGGCCGTGTGGGGGAGGGAAAGTGTGCCCTCGCCCGAGAGGAGGAGCAGGACGGTCGGTCCTAGACCCGGGCTTAGGAAGCGGGGAGGAGTTCGGATCCGCCCCAGGGACAGGGCAGGGAAGGTCTGTCCAAGTCGCGGAGAGGAAAGAAGGATGTCGGCGGTGGGGGAAGAGGCTGGCCACTGACAGGCAAAGGGGGTCCGTCTCGGAGGGCGGACCGGCGGTCCTTGGGAGGGGAGAGGCCGCGACGCTGGGGGCGTCCGGCCCGAGCGGGGCCGCTCACCTTGGGTTTGTAGAGCCACTTTCGGAACCTGTTCATCATCGCCGCTGCGGCCCTGGCCCGGCTCCGGGCGGCCCTCGCCCTCCGCAGCGCTGCGCCCGGGCCCGGCTGCGGCGCGGGGCGGACGCGGAGGCACGGCCGCGGTCCCCGCGCAGTCGCGGGGCGGCTGGGGGAGCGCAGCCGGGAGCGCCGAGCGGGCGGCGGGCAGGTGCGCAGGGCGGTCGCGTGGGGCAGGTGCGCGGCCCTGAGGATGCTCTGCGAGCGGCGCGCCGGGCGGACCCTGAGACCCGGGAGCGGGCGCTCGGCGCAGGGACCGACGCGGGCACGGCGGCGCGCGGCTCCTCGCCGCTCACTGACACCCGGCGCTGCGCCGGTCACGGCAGCCCCGCGCCGCACATGCGCCTAGGTCGCCGCGAGCCCCGGGCCCACCGGGAGCTGCGGGCGGGGCAGGCGGGGCGGAGGCGGTCCAATCCCTGCGCGGGCGCCGCACTCCGCCCGAGGCGCGCTCCCTGCCGGCGGGGCGACCCGCCGCGCCCGGTGGGGGCCAAGAAACTACAAGTCCCGAAGGACATGGTGGGGAGGTGGCGCCCGGGGCTCGGCGACCGGGGCCGCGCCGCGGCGCTTTGCATTGTGGGGGTTGTAGTCCACCCGACGACGCCGGAGCGTGCCGCCGGTTGCTAGGTGACGACGCCAAACAGCCGCCGCGTCCTACCTACCAGGAGCTGCCCGGCGACTGCTGCCAACCCCTTCGCCCCCGCTGGCCGAGGAAGCTGCTGTGGCGGCAGGTGGCGGCGGCAGGAGGGCTCGGCGGTCCGGAGCACCGGCCAGGTACGGGGGCGGGACAGGTGCGGGACTTCGCGCCGCCGACTTCCTTGACCCGCTGGTCGGTTCCCTCTCGCTAGCTGCTCATCTTGCTTCCTCCAGACACCTTTTCGGTCTCCCAGCTCCCTGATGAAAGTGAACGGTGCCTCTTTTTTTTTTTTTTTTTTAATCGCCACTATCAGCGGTGCGTTCTAAAATGATACTCTCCTGTCCTCGCTACTCCACGTAATGGTGCCCTAATTTGTACCTTAAAATGCTCGCCTCAATCTGAGTACCTGCTCTGTGTCAAGCAGAGAGCTAAAAACCCACAGGTGGCCTCACTGAAACGTCGCATCGACAGCCGAAGAAACGGGCACAACGAGGCCGGCGTGCCCTGGCTGTGGGGGCTGCATCCAGATTGCTGTGGGTCGGGGTCGGCCTGACCCCACAGCGCTGCTCTTTTCCCTGCCGCACCAGCGCCACGTCTCTTGTGAAAGGTGCAGCTGTGAGCCACGGGAGACGGAAGTCATGCCCTCCTCAGTTCAGAATCCAGAAGTGTGACCTGTTCCTGCTTGTCCTCACTGGCCAGGGCCAGGTGCCCAGAAAGGTCCGTGGACTCCATGACCACTCTATTCTATCAGACGCAATGTGAGCCCAGGCGTGCTGGCATCTGAGATTTCCCTTAGGTGGGGGCAGGGGTCCATGTTCACTTTTGAGTAACTGGTTGATTTTCCCTGCTCTCCTCTTCCTACCACGCAGTCGGCCCTCTGAAGTATAAAACCCCTCTGGAGTTGCCTCTTATCTCCAATTCCTTCCCACCTGTTCTTTCTGGAACCTACTCCAGATTTTCACTCAATCACTTCTCTGAAGCTCTTTATCAAAGTTATCCTTGACCTTGATGTTGCAAAATCCAATGATCAGGGGTCAGCACTCATGTCTTCCTTGAACTGTCAGCAGCAGGTGACCCAGCCGACTGCCCTCTCCGTGACACACCATCCTTGCTTGCCTAGGACAGATCATACTGTCCACTTCCCCTCCTCACCCCTGGCCACTCCTGCTTCATCTCCTTGGCTGGGTGCCTCCTCTGCTCACCGACCTCCCCCGACTGGAAACCCTGGACTCAGTCCTTGGAAGCTACTCTATTCACGCCCTCCCTGGGGGATTTCCTACAATCACTTGGTTTTATAAACAAACATTTTCTCTCAACTTCTCAAAACCTCCATCTCTAGCTTCAACCCTGAAACTCCTGTTCTTCACCATTTGGACATCTAACAAATCCTCTCCAATGTAACGTGTCCCTAACTACACTCTCAATCTTCCCCCCACAAAACCAGCTGCTCCCAAAGCCATCGGTTCTTCAGTACAGGATCTGGAGTAGACACTTGATAAGCTTTCCACTGAGTGAACGGCTGTTCTCTGTGGAACTATCCTTGGCCAACTCCAAAGCCTGGAGCAGTTGTATCTGTCCAGAGGCTTCCTTTATCATTCGAAATTGTGCACGGATGAAGGCTGACCTTGGGGAAGTGGGGTATCAGTTAGATTTAGCTGCATGTATTGAAAAATCCCAACATCACCGTGACCTAAACAAGAAGATTATTCATTTTTATAAAAGAGGGCCATGGGGAGGCAATCCTGGCTGGTATGGCAGCCCCAAAGCCCTCAAGGACCAGCTTTTCTGGCTGCCATTCACAACATTTCCTCATGATCCAGGATGGCGGCCCACATTCCTGCCGTCACCTCAGCCCAGGTACCAGTTGCAAAAGAGAAGATGGGTATGCCTCTCTCTTTCAGGGAGACTTTCCAGAAGTCAGATACCTTTCCACTTCTTGAAGGTGGGAGAACTTAGCCACACAACCATGCCCCAGCTGCCAGGGAGGCTGGGAAATGCCATCTTTCAGTTGGGCAGAAGTAGACTCAGCTAAAAAGCAGAGTTTTCTAATTTGGGAGGAAAGGGAGAGTGGAGACTGAAAAGCAACCACCAAAACCTGCCACACGTGGCTGTGTTTAAGCACAAGCCATAGGGGCATGACTTGGCAGCAACCCGTAGGAGACTGGATTTAATCAGGAGAAAAGACTGTACTTTAATTGACACACATTTGAGATCTTACGTAAATGAGGTGGGTCTCTTCTAGTGGTTGAGAGTGTTAAACTGTTTTGTGTCTGATGGAATTTAAACCTCCTCATATCATCCCATTTGTGTCTATAAAAAATTTCATAAGAGAAGCTGTAGTACAGCCCACTTTTTTTTTTTTTTTTGAAATGGAGTCTTGCTGTGTCACCCAGGCTGGAGTGCAGGGGCGCTGTCTTGGCTCACTCCAACCTCTGCCTCCCTGGTTCAAGCAATTCTCTGCCTCAGCCGTTCAAGTAGCTGAGATTACAGGTGCCTGCCACCGTGCCTGGGTAATCTTTGTATTTTTAGTAGAGACCGGGTTTCACCACCTTGTCCAGGCTGGTCTTGAACTCCTGACCTCATGATCCGCCTGCCTCAGCCTCCCAAAGTGCTGGGATTACAGGCGTGAGCCACCTCACCCGGCCAGAACTGGATGAATTTTCCTCCCCAAAGGTGTGATTTTTCTTAACGAAGTTCTTAGGCTAATTTCAGTGGGCTTCAGAATTCAAGCATCTCTTCCCTACATCCACCTTCACATACACCTGCTCTGTGCCGGACTCAGGGGTGCAGAAGCCCCGCCCCAGGGACCTTCAGGCCCCACAGTGAACCAGAGATCCAGGGGCAGGGCAGGACTCCGGAGGGGCTCTTCTCCCCCATCCCATCTTCAGCTTGGTTTGTCCGTTTATTCCTTCTGGGCCCGCCCTGGATTGGAGGCAGGCTTGGCATGGCCCTGGTGCTCCTCCTTGACTTGCATCACTGAAGGGTCCTAGGATCATCCTTTCTCCAGAAGGCTCCAGCTCCAGGACGGGGAAGACAGCAGGGAAACATTCCCCCCCTGGGGGCGGCCCCCAACCACACACACCCCACTCTCATGCCCGCACCAGCTGCAGGGAGGGGCCCTTTTCCTGGGTGTATACCCAGTTCCTCCAGGCAGAGCTGTGTGCAGAGCAGACTCGAAAAGGCTGGGGCAAGAGGACCCATCGCAGGCCAGCCTTGCCCACAAGGAGACTTGAAGGCAGGGCAAGAAAAGCCACTCTTTAACATTATTCCTGTGAAAGTAGACCTTTACATTGCTTATTTCTTTATTTACTTTTGGGACAGGATCTCACTGTCACCCAAGCTAGAGTGTGGCAGATAGCCCACTGCAGCCCTGACCTCCTGGGCTCGAGGGACCCCCCCCTTAGCCTCCTGGGGAGCTAGGACCACAGGTGAGCCACCACACCTGAGTCATCCTTTCATTTTTTTGTAGAGACGGGGTCTCACTATGTTGCCCAGGCTGGCCTCCAACTCCTGGGCTCAAGCAGTCCTGCCTTTGCCTCTCAAAGTGTTGGGATTACAGGCATGAGCCACGATGCCTGGCCCCAAAAGCAGATGTTTTATTACTTTTAATGGCAAAAACTGCGATGACTTTTTGCACCAACCTAATACCTAGGTGTATCCTTTTCCTCATGAGTTCTGGACTGTGGGTGTCATTTTCCTCCATCGTGTTGGTGAGGGTGCCTCTTGTGCACGGATATCACTCATCTAACAGGTTATCAGGGACGAAGCCGAGGCCTTCAGAGCCCAGCGGGGCCTCAAGGGCCCGTGCAATAGGAACTCCTCCGTGGGGACAGGGACCTGCCCCCAGCCCAAGTGGGCAGCCCCAGTGCAGCATAGGTTTTGTGGTCTTATTTACTTATAAATATTATTTCAGCATCTATTATTTCCAATTAAGTGAGACAATCCAACTGAAATCTATTGCACTATAGGATCCATCTAAGTAAAAGTGTTTTAAAGCAGGTATTTAAAACAAAACAAAACAAAACAAAAAAACAGCCGGGCGAGGTAGCTCATGCCTGGAATCCCAGCACTTTGGGAGGCAGAGGAGGGCAGATCATTTAAGGTCAGGAGCTTGAGACCAGCCTGGCCAACATGGTGAAACCCTGTTCTACTAAAAGTACAAAAATCAGCTGGATGTGGTGGCGCACACCTGTAATCCCAGCACTTTGGGAGGCCAAGGCAGGTGGATCACCTGAGGTCAGGAGTTCAACAGCAGCCTGGCCAACATGGTGAAACCCCATCTCTACTAAAAACACAAAAATTAGCCAGGCACTGTGGCAGGCGCCTGTAATTCCAGCTGCTTGGGAGGCTAAGGCCAGAGAATTGCTTGAACCCGGGATGCAGAGGTTGCAGGGAGCAGAGATCCTGCCGTTGCACTCCAGCCTGGGCGACAGAGCAAGACTCCGTCTCAAAACAAAAAAAAACAAAAAGAAACTAAACCAATATGATCTTCGGAGAGGTCTTATCTTTGGATGTCAAAGCCATCTTTAAGATGAAAACCATGAGTACAGCTTAGGGCACTTGAGCCGTCCATGTTTTTACCGTCAGCCATTCATTCCCCAGACATTGCTGAGGCACCGGCTAGGTGCCTGCTCTGGGCTGAGAGGCTGGGACTCAGGGCGACACAGCAGGACGCTGCCCCAGGCCCTCAGCAATGCAGCGGAGGTTGACCGAAGGCTTCACAGGAGCTAAGGGGCGAAGCAGGTGTTGGGGACGCCCAGGAGCTTGTGGGGGACGAGAAGGACGAGAAGGAGGTTCGTTTGCCGTTCTGGAGCCACATACGAAGGGCCTTCTCGTCTAAGCCAGGGAGAAGTGGGCAGAGCTGGGTGCAGGGGAGGACTGGTGACCTGGGGCTGTGACAGGGTTAGGACACGCTGAGTTTAGAGCCTGGGGGCATTTGCTGGTGATGGATGAAGTGGACCATGATCTGAAACCGCTCCCGGCAAAACCTTCCCCAACCCATCCACCAGGACTCAGGCCAACAGCCTGGCGTCCCCCTGCCTTTCCTCCATGCTGTCCAGTCCCTAAGGAGAACCTGCCATGCGCAGGTGTGGGTGGGAGACCTGGGAGACCAGCAGAGCGGGCTGCAGCCAGGTGGAATGGCCAGGCCAGACAGGCCTCACCTGGACGTGTCCAGTATCCGCTCAGACACGAAGCCAGGGAGAGCATGAGAGGCGCTTCTGGGAGGGCTCTGGGCAGCCCGAGCCACTGTCCAGCAAAGCTCCTGCCATCAGGGAGGGACCGGCAGTGTCAGGTCCACCAGCCACGCTGGGCTGCCAAGAGCAGGGTCTCTCTCAAGGGCACAGGCTACAAACGGTGGGATCAAGCATCTTTTCCCAGGCTCCTTCCAGAGCCAGTGTTCCCTCCGGGAATCCCCACACCCCACAGGTCTAGTTACACCAGGCAGGTGTCACTAGGATCAGGGACCCAGAGGAAACGCTGCTCTCCAGAGCTCAGCCCCTCCCTGCCACACACCCAACTCATGGCGCTGCCTTTGGCGTGGAGATTCCTGGAGTGTGTGGAGTTGTTTTCCTTTAGGAGTGAGCTTCGGTGGAACAAAGGGCCCCAGAGCCACTCAGCTCCTGAGGCCTCGGGTGACGCCAGAGCCCAGACATAGGAGGGAGGGCGGTAGACCAGGCTGCGGGGGTGGCCCACCCGACAGGGCAGGGCTAGGGTGGGAGCCCGCTGAGGGCCACTAGGGCCAGGACCCAGGCCGCAGGGCTCCTGCCTTGAGGGGAGCCAGGCACCAGGGCTCCTGTTGTGGCAGGTGCTGGTCTCAGGGAGGGGCTGTGGTCTCGGGGCCCTTCAGCCCCCAGGGGTCGTCCCTACTGAGGCCCCAGACATGCCTCATGTCTTTGTGCACAGAGGCTCCTCCCACTATCCTCAACCCCAAGGGCTCGCCTTCCACACTGTGCCTTCCCACCCACTTCCCCCACCCTCCAGAACCCAGGGCAGAGGGAGGCTAAGCCCCATGTCCTCAGGGGTTGCCTAGTAGCTCCAGGACTGGAGCCAGGAGGGTGGCACCCCTCACACAGCCTCCACACCCCTCCCCAGCTACCTGCCCCAGTCACAACGCCCACCCCAGCCACGGACAGCGGCCCCTTCCTGTGGCCGAACACGGTGCTCCCAGCCCTGCAAGAAGCCCTGCCCCGTGCTGAACTGGAACTCCTGGGTAGGCCGGAACGCGTGCTGCTCCCAGCACCCACCACGCCAGCTCCAGGAGGATGGCAGGGCTCCCAGGGCCCTGTCTACTGCCCCCCAGTGCACCCCCGAAGTCCCCAGTTCTGCTGTGGAGTTGTAAAAGTGCCTCAGTGTTGCTGGCCCTGATGAAGGTGGGGAGTGGGATTTGTGAGCTGGGAGTCACTGCCTACGGGGAGCCCCTGCTGCCCTCAGCAATGCCTGGAGTGAAAGCCATGGGTCCCCCTTCCCACCGAGCAATGCCCCAGAAAAGTGCTTCCTTCCCCTAGCAGCCCAATGATTGCCCCTGGCTGTGTTATGGCTGCCTGGATCCACCTACCCACCAGGGCTGGCCACCACGCCCGCACCATGCAGCACCACACGGCACTCCACTCCTGCCATGCTGGTGGCCTGGCCTGCCAGGACCCTCCCGAGGAGAGGGGCTGAATTCAGAGAGAGGAGGGACTCGGGGCAGAGCCTGTCACAAGCTAAGGCCCTGTCCTGCTCACAGCTGTCAAAGTCCCCACCCCAGAGACTCAGCTAGATGGGATCCGAGGAGAGTGAGAGGCCCCTGGCGGGGGGCGGCTGTGGGTGGTCTCTCTCATGGCCCAGGCTTCCAAGAAGCGAAGATTTCGGGCAGGGGGGCTGAGGCAGCTTGGGTGGAAGGTCCCTGGGGGCAGGCCGTGGGGGAGGAGGGAGCTCGGAGGGTCTGGATAGCCTCGCCCACAAAGCCCTCTCATCTTGCCCAGGCAAGCCTGGCCACAGCAGCTACAGCTCGGCACCATGGCTTTGCCGGCAGGACGGCCTCTGATCTGGTGTGCTGTAAGCTGCCTCTTCCCTTGCCCTGAATCATCAGGACCGCACTGGCGGAGGAACGCACAGCCAGGTGGCCTTGGGCCTTGCTGCTCTCCAGACACAGGGTGGGGGGAAGGTGACCCAGCCGGGGACCAGGGCAGGCTCCCGGGCAGTGACAGTCCTGGCCGTGCCAGAGGCTGATGCTCGCTTTGTTCTGGGCACCTGGGCTCCAGGGCTTCATGCCAGATTTCTGTATTGCAAGTGGCCTATCTCCTGGCCTCCTTAGAGAGAGGCTCTGTGGGCCTCTGTGTCCACGCACAGCCAGGCTGGTCCCTAAAGCAGACCCTGAAAGGACAGCCCATGCCAGGTCTCAGGTGCTGGGCGGTATAGCCAGTAGGGAGATGGGGCCAGGGCCAGTGTCATGCCTTTTGTCCCTAACTGTGCCATTAAACCCACATGCAGAACATGCCAGGTGCTCCTCCTGGAGGCACCCCTGGAGCCCCCGCCCTCCTGCTCTGTCCTTCTCCTGCCAGCCACTGTCACCCTGGGGCTACCTGCAGTGCTGCCTGGAAACTCCCCACAGTGACCCTCCTTTGGTTCAGCCGCTGCTTCCCAGGGCACCCCCAGCCAAGACTCCTGTGCATCCCTGACTCTTCCTGCACTAAACACGCTCAGGGGCGTCCCCGGCTCTGAAATCTCAGGACTCATTGCCTGGGCTGCGCTGCCGGGGGCACTGTCCATCCGGGAGACCGCACCCTTCCGTTCCAGGGGATTTTCTTGTTTTGTTTCTCTCGCTTGTCTCTCTGGAACTCCTGTTAACTGGGGTTTGGTTCTTTGGGAATAGTTCTCTAATTTTCTCAGTGCTTTCCCCGCTTTCTACAGCTCCGTCGTTTTCTACTCAGGGAGACTTCCTCAGCTTTGCCTTCCGCCTGCTCTGTTTATGTTTCAGTTCTGCCGGCGCATTTTCCTTTCTTTTTCTCCAAGCCCTTTCTTCTCCAGCCATTGCTCATTCCGCGGACCCTGTGTCTCCGCTTCTCTCACAGGGTGGTGCCTGCTGTCTAGGCTTTTTCCTGCTCTGCGCATCGTTTTCCCTTGGCGCTTCTCTTGTGGTTTCTGTGTTTCATGTCAGAGTTTCTCTAGCTTCTGGTGACCCCTGGCCTCTCCTCCTCTCTGTGTTGGCCGGCAGGTGAGTCGGGGGCAGATCCACGCAGACCCTGCACCAGGGCCAGGATCGGCATCTTGCCTCTTGCCGAGGACCCTCCAGTGTCAGCGGTGTGTGTATTGGCGGGCGCGGGGCGGGTTGTTGGCATTTTTTAAGTCAGTCTCCAGCCTGGAGGGTCCAGGTCTGGGGGCTGTACCTGGGGCTGTCCTAGCTTGTTTCGGGTGGAGGAGAGGTGCTCCTACCGTCCCCAGTGTTGGTGGCCCTGCAAGCCCAGCCTGGTCCAGAGCAGCTGGTCAGTCACAGAGCAAGAGGAGGGTGAGAAGGGCGCCCCTCTGTCCTGCACAGTCCAGGCAGATCCCAGACCTGCACCATGCCCACAGTGATGGCCGTGCTGACAGGCTCCGCCTCCTCCGAGGATCATTTGGGGGCCACATTTTGGCCTCAAAGTTGGTTCCCAGGGTCCCAGCCTCACCCTAAGCAGCTTCTCCAAGGTCCCCCGGGAGGGGCTCTGGGCGAGCCTGTCCCTGGAATGCTCAGCGCCCCTGCGAGCCCCCCCAGGGTCTGCTTCCTCGTCATTGGGACCCCAGGCTCCTTCTTGCCCCAACCATGTGTGATGAGGTCACCCTCACCCAGGACCTCTGCTCCCCTGCAGGGCCTGAGGAAGAAGCCGTCAGCTTCCCGGGCTAAGCTGAGGGGCGCTCAGAGGCTGGCTGGAGAGGAGCCTCTGCTCTCTGCCCTGGGCCCTTTGCAGGGGTCGCCCATCCAGGAGACATGGCCGTGGGGCCTGCAGGGCGCTTGGCAGACTTGGGGCTGTGTGATAGGGAGCCTGAGGGTGAACTCAGCCAGGCCGGCCTGGGCCCCTGAGCCACAGAGGCCTGCGGGAGACAGTGCAGGACGTGGGCCTTGGGGGACCTGCCAGGGCCCCCACTCACATCAGGCCCTCCCCGCTGCTACAGGCCCGGCACCCTGGCGGGCTCCTGTCGCTGCCGCCGAGGGTCCTGCAGCCACGTCCCAGGTGTGGAGGGCGTGACCTGCCACGGTTTCTTCTTAGGCCCCTGCCTGGGAAGATGGCCTACTATGGAAAATGCCTCGAAGCTGTGATCGAGCAACTCGACAAATTTACGCCCAAGAGGGACAACCCTGAGCAGTTCCTGGAGGCTGCGGCCACCTCCCTGCAGGTAGGGTCTGCCGGGGACTCCTGGAGGCCTCATTGATGCCCCGGCTATGCTGCTGTTCTGGTTAACAGCATCAAATGCCTTCCTAACACTGCCTGCCTTCCAAACGGAAAGAGGCTGACGTGGTGTCCGCGGAGACCCGCTCTGTGTACAGGGAGGTGCTCCTGGCACCCAAAATGTGTCAAGCCAGGCCCTGGGGAAAAGAAGCCTTGGCCGGAACTCTGGGTGTGACATCCATGCTGCGGTTCCATCCGTAACACAGATGAGAAGGGTCGGCCCTGGGGCAACTCCATGCCCCACCCCCACTTCAGGGGGCATCTTCTCTCAGGAAATGGGTCCTCCATCCCCCAGGGGCCCCGGGGCTGTGACAGTGAGGGTGGCCGAGGCCACAGCCTGTGCTGTATTTGTGGTAACCGAGAGTTGGGAATCTCTGACCAGGTCTCCGACAGAGAGGCAGGGGCTGGCCTGGGCAGTGAGGCCCCCAGGGAGCCGAGGGCTACAGACGCCCCCACACCTCCTGCATCTTCCTCCGCACACCTGGAAGAAGTCACAGGCCCACCCAAGGCCTCCCAGCTCCTCAGCTCCTGTCCTCCTGTCCCTGGGTTTTCCTCATAGCTCCGTCCTAGTCCTGGCACCCCCTGCAGCCTCAGCAGCCGTGCCCCACTCAGGGGCCTCCCTGGCACCCGTCCCTGCTCCCATCCCTGGGTGCTGACCTCACACCCACCGTCCATCAGTGGCAGGTACCTGGGAAACAGGAGCTTGGATTGAGGGGCTCTTGCCTCCAGGAATGTGGGGCATGGGCTCCATTGGATGGGCCTCCAGAGGAAGCTGAACCCACCAAGGGAAATCCCGGGGGGGCTGTCACATGGGCCACCGCCGGTCCATCAGTTCCCAGGAGCAGGGAGAGGGCACTCGGCCCCTGGAAGGAGGGCCCTCATAGCAAGTATGCTCATTCGGACTGCCTGCCTGTCCTGCTCATTCATGCTGCAGCCCTCGGTACCGCTGTGCTCTGGATGAACTTGGCCTGTGTATGCGGCTTTTCTGCGTGGCCTCTGGGGGCTGCCCTGGCCATGCTCCAGCCCCTGCCCTCACTACCTGTTCAGGTGCACTTGTGCTGTGTCCCCAGGCCATGGGCTGAGCCCACCTTCGCAGGGAAAGAAGGTGCTTCGTCAAGCAAAAAGTGGTAAAGTTCATATCTTTATTTCTTGATAGTAACCATTGCAGAAAAATGAGTTTGTTACAATAAATCATTTGGGTTAGGGTTTGTTTTCTACAACCCACAGATGACTAATGGTAGCTGAGACTAGTTATTACCTGGTGAGTCACAATGTGGCGATCACAGGTGTGCGTTTCCACGGGGAGCCCAGCACACCGATCCTACCGGCAAACTGGCAGCGGCGACACAACAGATCATCCAGGGGGCTGCCCGGCACAGATCTGCACAGATGCCCCCATTGGTGGCCAGCAGGCTAGCTCCTCAGAGGAACTGGATTTTTCAGATCCTTTCAAAAGCCCCCCCACAAGTCCGAGTGGAATGGCACATCAGATCCTGACCCAGTTTGGACAGCTTGCTTTCCTCTCCAGCTATCAAGAAATTGTTGCAATTCACTAATTTTGCTAGACCAGGGCTCAAGACTGCCACTAGCCAGAAAATTACATAATATATAAACCAAATGGCAGATTCTGGACAGCAGACTGTGGTAAAAGGCAGTGTTTTGGGTTAGATTGTGCCCCCCCTCAAAAAATACTAAGCCAGGCATGGTGGCACATACCTAGTCCCAGTTACTAGGACGTCTGGGGCACAAAGATCCACTGGAGCCTAGGAATTCGTGTCCAGCTTGGGCAATACAGCAAGATCCTGTTTCTAACAGAAAAAAAAATGGGCCAGGCATGGTGGCTCATGCCTTTAATCTTAGCACTTTGGGAGGCTGAGGTAGGAGGATCTCTTGAGGCCAGGAGTTAGAGACCAGCCTAGGCCACATAGTGAAACGTATTCTCTACAGAAAATTCAAAAATTAGCCAAACATGGTGGCACATGCTGGTAGTCCGAGCTACTCGGGAGGCTGAGGATTGCTTGAGCCCAGGACTTCAAGGCTACGATGAGCTATGATTGCACCTCTGCACTCCAGCCTGGGCAACAGAGTAAGATCCTAGCTCTTAAAAAAATGTTGAAGTTCTAACCCCGGTTACCTATGAATACGACTCTATTTAGATGTAATTAAATGAAGAATCTAGAGATGAGATCTGTTATAAACCACCGCAGCACTCACTGACCACCTGTCCCTTTGCACCTTGGGTGCACCCAAAGTCAAGTCCCAGAAGACGCTGGTTCTTGCTGTAAGAGTACTGGCCCTCGTGCTTTCAGTGTGGATTGCCAGGTGGCTCTCCACAGAGACCCACTGCTGCTCTCCTGGGCAGACGGAGAGCACTTGTTCGCCTTCACCCTCACCCACCTCATGTGCAGGCAGACGTTTTTCTCTTTGCCAGTCAAACAGGTTGGGAAAGTTGCTTTATGTATTTTTTTTTTTAATTTTTGAGACACTCCCTCACCCAGGCTGGAGTGCAGCTCACCGCAAGCTCCACCTCCCAGGTTCAAGCGATTCTCCTGCCTCAGCCTCCCAGGCATGCGCCACCGCACCCGGCCAGCTTTGTGTATTTATAATCAGCATTTCTCGTGTTATATTTTCCTAAGTTTTGAAGCAGTATGTATTTATTTTTTGAACCATCTGTTTAGATCTGTATCTGTTAGGAAACTGGATACGACAAAGTCCAGAAAAGCTTTAACCAATTAAAGCTATCTTTGCTCATATGATAAGACAGGCAGTCTAGAGTGGGTTCAGCAGCTCATGATGCCCTGAGGAACTCAACCCATGCCTCTCCATGCAGACATCCTTAACACGTACTATGGCCTCACAGTCACTAAGTGGCTGCCCTACCTCCAGCATTGCATCTATATCCCAGGTGAGGAGAAGGGAAAGGCAAACAGCATAAAGGCATGTGCCAGCTGAATCTACCTTCCTTTCGAGGTGCTTTCTTGGAGGCCACACCTAGCAATTTGCCATTACATTTTACTGATTAAAACCGTCACATGGTTCTATCATCAAGGAGAGTTGCAAAATACGCTTTTAGCTGGACACATGACCATGCCCAGCAGGATAGCATTCTTTCTGTAAGGTGGGAAGTGGGGAGAAGGGCCGCCGTGTGGCCAGCAGCCTCCGTCTCCTTTGCCTACTTTTCTAACTGACTTCGGGCTTTGCATCACTGATGAGCAGGTATTGGTGGCGTGAATCACAATCCTGTGCTGTTAATCAACCTCCTGGCTCCCTCCTGCCTGGACCTGGTCTAGCTCTTACCCCTGTGGGTCCCGCAGACAAGCGCACTTCTGGAGGTGCTGAGAGACCCCTGCAGCAGCCTCTAGCTACTGTCAACGCTGGAGCCTTCCATGCTGAGTGCCTGCTGCTCTCCCTGGTTGGGGACTGAGGAGCCTGAACTTGGCCAAGGCCCAGGATTTTATCACAAACTCACAGACCCTTGGGCAGCCACAGGCCGGTCTCAGCAATGGAGGCTGGTTCCTCATTGGGAGCTCACTCCTGCAGCAAGGGCCTCCCCTGCCTCCTCTGGGAGAGATATCCCACCCAGCCTCGGCCCGTACAGCTCTGCTGGCCTGGTCACAAGGCCCTGGCCCCGGGCCCAGTGCTCATTGCCCCTGAGCCACGCATCACTCCTTGCCCCACCCCCAGGCCCCAGGCCCCGCTCTGTGAGTGGACTGGACACCATCTGTCCCGGCAGCCGCCAGACCGGCATTAGTGGCAAGGACCTGGCCGTGGGCCCGGGCTGGCATGGACCGGGTTGTCATTGACCAGCTACCCACTTAGCTCTGCAGCTTCCAGGACCCTCTGGCCCAGCATGGCCCTGCCCAACCCCCCTTGCCGGGGGCTGATGGCACAGGGCTCAAGGCTCTGACCTTATTAAAAATGCATGCTCACTCTTCCCAAACACAGACGTCATTGATGAGAAGTGGCGTCCCTGCTGCCTGAGCCGGGGAGGCCAGAAGAGGTTGTCAGCAGCATCCCGAAAAGTCATCACCCTCAACGGCCACGCTGACTCACTGCTCTCGGAAGGGTCTGGCCTGGCTCCTGGGCTCCTTTGACAAGATGTCGTCAGTTACATGGGGGACCAGCACCCTTGCTGTGGGTACAGCCTGGCAACTGCAGGAAGCTGAGAGGGAAACTGAGGTGCAAGCCTGGCTGTTGAGATCAGAGTCAGCTCCCAGCAGGAGCCCCTCCTGGCAGCTCAGGGGGGTGCCCTCACTGGGCACACCTCTCCATGTCCAGTCCACTCACAGGAAGTCACTGGGTCCCACAACCTCCTGTGGAGGCAGGCATTCCCCTTCCCCTCTGGCAAGCACTTAGTGACCGTCCAGCTGGGAAAGGGACAGTAAACAAGCGGTGAGGGCTGGTCAGGAGCGCGTCCTCACAGCCGCAGGGTGAGTGTGCCCGGAGGAGGTCGCAGGCAGACGGAACAGCCAGTTCCCCATGAGGAAACAGGAGGCCAGTGTGACTGGAACAGAGCCAGGGCGGGCTGGGGACTCAGAGGAGCTGGGCGCGCCATGCAGGGCCTCACCGGCCACCGAGAGGAAAGACCCTGACCCGACATCCATCTGAGAAGACCTGCCCTGACTGCAGGGTGGAAAAGAGACTGCGGGGGAGCAAGAGGAGAATCAGGGAGAGCAGCTAGGGTCCCCCAGCCAGCGGGGCCTGGGAGAGAGAGAGACACACACGCTGGGAGCAGAGAACCGTGCTTACTGCACTGCGAGGTTGGTGGGGGCAGTCTTGGTCGCAGCCCAGGAAGCTGGTCTGCCCAGTGTCCAGAGAGGCCAGCGGCAGCAGGATCGAGGTTTCTGAGTCCAGGGAGTGGTGCCGGCTGGGGTGTACATTTGGCAATCAGAATGCTGTCAGCCTTGAACCTGGCCGAGATCACTCAGATAAGGAATACTGACTAAACGCCACCCCAGGGGAACTGCACCTTGAGCCCTTCCAATATGTGCGAAGACAAACAGGCACCCGCAACGGAGCCCTAGACCCAAGGGTTGTCACCGGGAGAACGTTGCCATCCGCTGGCATTCCAGCGAGAGCCCGGCAGCCAGTCCTGGCGCCCCCAGGAGAAGGAGATTTAACATGGGGAATCTTGCACTGAAAGCCACTGCAAGGGCTGGAGGAACTCACGCTGGGTCAGTCCCGCTTCCAGCTGGTCAGGGCGCTGCAGGGAGCAGCTCCCACCACGTCGGGTTGGGGAGGCGGGGGCCAGCAGAAGGCTCTGGGAAGCCCAACATCTACCACCCCTGGGGAGGTGAGGAAAGGGGCGTCCCCCACCCTTGCTCCTGCCATTTCTCCCGGAACCGCAGAGGCAGAGCAGCTGAAGCATGTAGTTCTCAGGCTTCCAGCCCTGCACGCAGGGGTGACGCTGGAAGCGCCTGGAAAGGGCCCTATCTGCAGAGCAGTACCCAGAATGTTCTCGTTCACATGTGTGGAAACTGAGGCCCCACAAGGTCACGTGGCTTGTCCAGAATTCTTCAGGTTAGCTCACTATGCTGTTGTTTTCTTAGTATAAAAGCAACTGAAGAAATCACAAAGGAAAAGACTGATTTGACCTATAACAAAAGTAAAATTCTGACATGCTCTGTATGCCCAAAAATATTTTACACAGAGTTAAAAGGCAAATTAAGAACTCACAACAGGCTGGCTGCGGCGGCTCACTTTGGGAGGGCAAGGCAGATCACAAGGTCAGGAGTTTGAGACCAGCCTGGCCAATATGGTGAAGCCCCATCTCTACTAAAAATACAAAAAAAATAGCTGGGCGTGGTGGCACAAGCCTATAATCCCGCTACTCGGGAGGCTGAGGCAGGAGAATGGCTTGAACTCAGAAGGCAGAGGTTGCTGTGAGCTGAGATTGCACCACTGCACTCCAGTCTGGGCGACACAGCAAGACTCCGTCACCCCCCACCAAAAAAACCTCACAACAAATAACTGTAATATTTATGGCTATGTTAATAGCCTTAATATAGAGAGCTTATAAAATGATTAAGAAAAATGTTATCCCAGTTTAAAAAGTTACTGATTATATTTAATAATTTACAGTATCACAGAACACATTGTAAGTGAAATAAATTATTAAATAATGATAATTCACACAAAAATACCAGTGTTTGGAAAACATATGAGGCTGGACACAATGGCTCACACCTATAATCCCAGCACTTTGGGAGGCCGAGGCACGAGGATTGCTTGAGCCCAGGAATTAGAGGCCAGCCTGAGGAATATAGTGAGACCCAGTCTTTACAAAAAATTCAAAAATTAGCCAGTCATGGTGGTGTGCACCTGCAGTGCCAGCGACTCGGGAGGCTGAGGTGGGAAGGCAGCCCGGGCCCCGGCGGTCAGGCTGCAGTGAGCGGTGACTCTGCTGCTATACTCCAGCCCGAACGACAGAGTGAGACCCTGTCTCAAAAACCTAAAAGAACAAATATGGGATTTTCACTGCTAATTTAAAATTCCAGAATACAACGAGATTCCTTCTTTTTCTTGAGACAGGATCTCGCTCCATTGCGCAGCCTGGAACTCCAGGCGTGCACCACCATGCCGGCTCAGTTCATGCTTGACAAGCTCTTCAGAGATGTTCCTTGCTCATGTATCATTCATTTTGGTTATTTTTTTATTCATTCATTTGAAAATGTTACTGCGGTGAAATACGCCTGACGCGAAGTGTACAGGGGTAGCCGTTTCTCGGTGTAGAGTCCAGGGGACTGAGCACGTTCACATCACCGTGCCTCAGTGCTCTCCATCTGTAGAAGCTTCTCATCTGACCAAAGCGAAGCTCCGTCTGCATTAACCGACTCCCGTGGCCACTGGCCCTGGTGCCCTCTGCCCCGCCCCAGCATCGGCCTGTCCTCACCAGCCGGTGCCACACAGTCCTTGTCCCATGTGTCATTCTTGGCACTATCTCCTCATCTTCATTGATTTCTGCCTTTGCCCCCAGCTCACCTCACCAACCCCGGAGAATCTGGGGACCCGTCCCTGAGCGGGGAGGCACTGCCAGCTGCCCTGGGGGCCCCACCAACGGGCCCTTCCCTTTGCCCACTTCCCACCCGCACGGGGCCTGAGCAGCATGCGGAGCGGCTCCCTCTCCTCCCGGCCCAGCCAGGGCCCACTGGCTGCTTCTCTTCCAGGCTCTGAGCCCCCAGAAGCGGAGCTTTGTTCTGGAGGTCCTGTCTGGGTGCCTCGAGTACCGGAAGCTGCTGGCTGTCGTGGTGGATGCCTTCTATGCGCAGGATGGCCGACTCTGCCTGAGGGTCGACCACAGCCGCTTCAAGGGTAGGTGCCCAGCTGGTCCCCAGGGCCAGGCCACAGAGACAGTTCACTGGGCTCTCCGCGGAAAGGCCTGGGAGGCAGGCGGCAGGCAGGTGGGGCCAGTCCCGGTTCCTGCCCTTGCACCGGAGGCCCCGGCCCCTCACCTTACTTGGTCCTCATGGGGCGGACCGGGACCCTGCGGACGGGAAACTGATGCCTCAAGGCAGACAGAGCTGGCTCTGCCACCCTAGTTTGGGGCATCCAGCTGGCAAAGGCAGCCTGGACAACATGGGAGCCATTCGCAGGCTGACCCCTAGCCACCGCTGAGCCCGAGGCCTTTGGGCAAGATGGATGGTGTGGCTGCAGTCTGAACAGTCCTGTGGGGGACTAGATACAAAAGCCATCACTACCTTGGCTTCCCGCAGCCTCTGATGGCCATCTGCTTTCGTGGGGCAGGGTGACCACTGCGAGCAGGGTGGCCAGGGCCGCTGGGGAGAGGTCAGGGCAGCCCTGGGACGCTCTACAGGGTCTTGCTGCCCCATCTAGGCGGGGAAGGGAGTGGGGCAAGCGCCGTAGGGTACTGGGAGACTGAGCCGAGGAGCTGGTGCCAGTCCTAAGCTAGGCTCTTGCCCCTACCCCTCGCCACCCAGCTGGGGCCTTATGGAGGGCAGTGCGTCTCGGCCACAGGCTAGGGGTCTGTTACAGTTCCTGCCACACTCCTTGTGCCCCTGTGGTGTCCCTTAGCCTCTGACAGGCCCCCTGTTTTCTAGTGATCTGCTACCTAGCCACATTTCTGCTGGAGGAACTTGGCTTCCAGCTGTTCTGTGACATCATCAAGTCCCAGCCCGTGGACAAGATGTGCAAGGTGAGCCCCCCACCTGCCCACAAGGCCACAAGGCCCATGAGTGAGGTCCTTGCCCACCTTTCGCCTTTCTCGTTGGTTTTACTGAAAGAAACTCTGGGGGTTTTCTTCTGTATTTCAAAGAAGGAGCAAGCCGGGCGTGGTGGCACCCATCTGTAGTCCCACCTGCTCGGGAGGCTGAAGAGGAGGGATCACTTGAGTCCAGGGGTTCGAGGCTGCAGTGAGCTATGATCGAACCATTGCACTTGGGCCTGGGTGACAGAATGAGACCCTGCCTCTAAAACACAAACAATAATAATAGTAATATAAAAAACCAAAGCACACCGACTAGCGTTGGTGAATATGCTGCTCTTGTCCTGGGGGAATCTGATTCCATTCCTGGGGGGCCTCTTTTGACTCATAACCAAATCCCAGGCCCAGAACAGCCTCTCCTCCCTGTGCAGCTCAGGGGCCCGAGGGAATCGGTTCTGAGGATTGGCACCCCGAGGGGGAGCCTGCAGGAACCCAAGCCCCTGTCTGCCTGGGGCCTCTTGCGTGGGAAGCTGGCACACCCAGGCCTCTGGACCGAAACGTCTGGGCCTGGGCCTGCTGCCAGTTGCCAGCTACTGCCCACTCCCACGGAGTGCCAGGCTTCTCTGGATACTCACGGTGCCTGTTATTGCTTCATTCCTACAACGACCCAGCAAGGTTGCTCCTACATGGTATTCATCCCAGGGCTGAGGAAACTGGGGCACAGAGAGGATAAGTCACACAGCAAGACAGTAGCGTAGCCCATTCTCTGACTAAGCTTTTAGACCCTGGCTTGCTCCTCCTTACTCTTCATGGAGGGGACTGTTTCCAGCCCTGGAGAGACACTCCCTGGAGAAGAGAGTGGGAAAGCCCTGGGGCCTAGACCTTCCAGGCCTCTCTTAAAGGAAGCAGCTAACACTTCAGGGGGTGCTCGTAGCCTGGAGAAGTGGGAGACCTGGAGGGGCAGAGCCCGCCAGGACGGCAGCCCCTGAGCCCTGGGACTGGCGGTTCACACAGCACCTGGGCCACCGAACAGGTGGAAGCAGAGAGAGCGCAGCCCGAGCCGGCACCGTGCACATCCAGGAACGTTTCTCATCTGCATGGAAACATAGTGACTCATGATGCGTACACATTATGTAGTTATCCTAAGCAAGGCCTTCATTTCAATGAAAAAGAAGGAAAACTGATGGCATTTACTGGGAGATACCTAGAGACTGAGCCAGGCCAGCTTCCCTGGAAACCAGAAACCAAACCCCGGAAACCAGAGAGCACTGGTTTCTGCTCTTCTCTTACTAGCTTCATGTTCTTTTTTTTTTTTTTTCAGACAGGGGTCTCACTCTGTCACCCAGGCTGGAGTACAGTGGCACGATCTCAGCTCACTGCAACCTCTGCCTCCCGGGTTCAAGTGATTCTCCTGCCTCAGTCTCCCGAGTAGCTGGGACTATAGGCACATGCCACCATGCCTGGCTAATTTTTGTATTTTACTAGAGATGGGGTTTCACCATGTTGGCCAGGCTGGTCTTGAGCTCCTGATCTCAAGTGATCCACCTGCCTTGGCCTCTTGAAGTGCTGGGATTTTAGGCATGAGCCACGGGGCCCAGTTTATCTTGACATTCTTAATATAATTGTCAAACAGGCCAGGCGAGGTGGCTCATGCCTGTGATCTCAACACTTTGGGAGGCCAAAGCTGGAGGACTGCGTGGGCCCAGGAGGGGCCACCCCCACCTCCCACATCAACTCCCTGCCCCTGAGGCCACCACTCAGGATGTGCTTCTGGGGCTGTCACCCTGGAGCCCTGGACCCTCGGCTCCCCATCCACTGGCTTTCCAGAAGTTGACCAGACAAGGCCCTCCAAGTGAGGATGTGCTGCCAGCTTCTCGGGCACGCCCTCTCCCCGCCACGGCAGCCCACCCAGGGACCCCGGAGGCTGTGCCCCTCCAAGCTGGAAGGGGAGCCAAGGTCCAGGCCTCTAGCACGAGCATGCGCATCGGAGCGCCAGGAGAGCTCCATGGGGACAGTCTCAGAAGCACACCCTGCGCTGTGGCCTTGGGACAGGGAGTTCACTGCGGGTGCTGGGGGCTTTGCCTGGTGAGGGTGGGCCCGCAGCTCCGGCCCCTGACAGCCCCTACACCCTAGTTCCTCAGGTTCTTCTTCAACCCCCTGCACCTGTGCTCGTGGGTCAAGGACGAGTGGAGCCTCATCTATGAGCCGGCCCACGTGAAGGAGAACTGGATCGACCCCCTGATGAGGTGGGCTGGGTGGGGGGCTCGGGGGCCCTGAACGGCATCTCTGCAGCCCACTCCACGTTCCCCTTCCTGCTCACAGAAGCTCTGTGAGGGTCAGTCATCGCTCTGTGTTGGGATGAGAGCTTTGGAGAAGGCCCAAGTCCCGGGCTGCTTCCACAGCCTGCGGGGTCGGGGGGAACGGAAATGGTCCAGCTGTCCAAGCCTCAGCCTGGACTCCCTGCATGCCAGGCAGCTGACACGTGGCGGGTGGACCCTTCTGCCTGGAGCCTACCCAATGACCGGGGCGGCATCGGTGGCTCTCACCCTCTGGGGACCTGGCAGGGCCCTGGGCCTCTCTGGGGATCCCAAGAGTGCAGAGTGGGGTGGGGGTGGAGGGAGCTGAGGAAGCCACTGCTCCGTTCCTGGTGGATTCCTGGGTCTAAATCTCTCTCAGGGTGCCCAGGGCCGTGCCCTGGGCTGCTGCCCTCAGGCTGCCCTAGCTGCCTTCTCCTGCCTCCCCAGCAGGCCTGGGTCGCACTCTGGGGCAGACCAGAACCCCCAGGCAGACGGGTCCCCACGGTCACCGGGGCCCTGCCTTGCGCTCCATGGAGAGGTCTGCGGGGGCCCAGGTGCGGCCGAGGGGCCCCTAGTCTCTTCCCTTCTGATAGGACTGAGGGGAGACACTTTGTCTTCCTAATGACAGACAGTTTTAGACAACCAGACCAGTTAGCTGCCGCTGTGTGCGGGAGACGTGGAGGCCCAGGGGAGGTGGAAGCCCTTCCTGTGGGGACACTGGTGATGGCAGGCTGTGCCCACGTAGGGTGTGAGGCATGGAAAGGGGAGCCCCAGACCTTGGGCAGCCTGGCAAGACCCTTCCCAAATCCCTGCTCCAGCACACCCTCACCCAGAGGCTGTACCAACAACAATTGGGCTCCTGCCCCGCCCGACTCCATAGCTCCATTTCCAGGAGTCACCATCAGTGTTGTTCCAGAATCTTCCTTTCCAGTCACGGCCCCTTTCTCCACAGCTGGCTTCCATCTGCTCCAGCCCAGATTAGCTTCCTGTCCCGGCTGCTGCTTGTCCTCAGAGGCCCTGGATTCCTGCAGCAGGGCCGTCCCTGTCCTCCCAGCTCCCCACTCACCAGCATAGCCCATGCCTCTGGGCCCGTTTCCTGTATCTGTATATGCTTCAGGGGTGTGGTTGACAGTGTGTGTGCCTACAAATAGAGGCACTTTGTGCAGAGAGGCCGCCCACCCCACTGTCACCTCCACACCCAGGCAGACCCTGGCACTCAGGGAGCCCTTCGGATCCTAAGGGCCATCGCCTCATTGACCAGCTTAGGAAGTGACATAAGAGGCTTTTCCACTTTTGCCTTCAAGATGGCAACCAGAGGTCCAGGAGCTGATCAACCACCTGGAGGGTGTGTCTGCCAGTCAATCCTCTCCTTTAAAGACCAAGACCAAGGTCACAGAGCCCAAGGAATTCAACCTGACTGCCCCCAAGCCTAGAATCATTCCAGCGCCCGAGCCAGTCCCGGCTGTGGCCAAGCCGAGACCAGTGAGTGTGGGCATTCTCAGCGGGCACCAGCTTGCGGGCATCAGGGTGGCCAGGCTGGGAGGGTGGACTGTGTAGGCCTGTGGGGGACTGGGCTCCCCCTAGGACTGAGAGTACACTGGACCAGACCAGGAACATTAAATAACCCCACTTCACCCCACCCCCACTCCCCACAGAGAGAAAAGCCCACCTGACCCAGAGCCCACCCAGCGGGTTCCCACACTCCACGCACTGTGGTTCTATAGGCAGGTGTTGAGTGGAGCTGTCAGGCCATGGGGCTCAGACCTGCCTGGAGTTGGAGCTTGGAGCCCACTTTTAACCCTGGCGTAATGCAACACCCCCTCCCCGTTGAGAATGACATCTAGATGACAGCATACTCTTTGGGAAGGCCTAGAGCCTCTTCCTCTCTCTTTCTCTGTCTCTCCTCACTGCCGGCTCATCACTCAGGATGCTTTGTATTGCAAATAACATGAGAAAAACGCAGCTCAAGCCTGCTTAGACAACAGAGCACGGGCTGACTCTCATGAGTGAAGTAGGGTAGGCTTCAGGCACAACATGATCAGCCTTCCAGCTCTGCTTCTCTGCGATTCTCTCTGCCCTAGTCTCCTCTGTAAGTCTATTTCATCTGTGGGCTAACTTCCCTGAGTGCAGCAAAATATCCTCATTTGCCACCACCTACACCATCCAGGGCATGAGAGGACACCTGGGCCCAATAATTCTTTGGAAAAGTCTGACTGGACCAGCCTAGGTCTCATGTCTGCCTTGAATTAATCACTGTGCTCAGGAATAAGACATCCTGACTGGTCATGGGCTCTACCTCAAGCACCAGCAATGGACTGAGCTTCCCAGAACCAATGTGGTTCCCCAACAGGACTAAGGACTGCATAGGACGGGAGGGGGATGGTGCTGGCAGGCCCCACTCCCACCATGTCTCAGTAAAATCCCTCTTCCCAGAGAGGCTTTTCATGAACCCCTCAAATATATCGGATCCTTCACTTAGTTTCCTTCTCACTGATCCTGGCTTCTTTTCTTCACAGAATTGGAGTTTAGTATTGTTTAGTAATTTGTGGGCCTGTCTGCCTCCTCCACTAGATGTCATCCATCTTATTTGTCCCATATTCTCTTTTTATTACATTTTCTTTATTTTATTATTATTGTTATTATTTTGAAACGGAGTCTTGCTCTGTTACCCAGGCTGGAGTGCAGTGGTGCGATCTTGGCTCACTGTAACCTCCACTTCCTGGGTTCAAGTGATTCTCCTGCCTCAGCCTCCCAAGTAGCTGGGATTACAGGTGCCTGCCACCACGCCTGGCTAATTTTTGTATTTTTAGTAGAGATGGGGTTTTGTCATCTCTGTTGAGACCAGTTGGCTGGGCTGGTCTCAAACTCCAGACCTCAGGTGATCTGCCCGCTTTGGCCTCCCAAAGCGCTAGGATTACAGACATGAGCGACCGCACCTGGCCATTATTTGTCCCATGTTCTCAATGCCTAGCAGCCTAGTTATGGTTCAAAGAAGACCCTCAGTAAATACCTGTTAGACGGATGGATGGATGGATGGATGATCAGATGGATAGTAGCTGGATGGGTGGGTAAATGAATGGATGAGTGGATGGGTGGATAGACGGATGGATGGGTGAGTGGACAGATGGATGATTGGATGAATGGATGGGGGTGGATGATCAAATGGATAGATGGATAGGTGGGTAGGTAGGTGGATGAATATCAGATGGATGAAGAGATGATCAGGTGGATGGATGGATGATCAGATGAATGAGTAGATGGATGGGTGGGTGAATAGATAGATGGGTGGGTGGGTGGATAGATGGATGGATGGATGGATGGATGGATGGATGGTTGGATGCATAGAAGGATAAGTTGATAGATGGATAGTCAGATGGAAGGATGGGTGGGTGGATGGATGGAGATCAGATGGATGTATGGATGATAGATGGGTGAATGGATGGATGGATGGATAGATGATCAGATGACTAGATTGCTGAACAGATTGGCAAGTAGATGGATGGGTGAGTGAATGAATGAGTGGGTGGATGGATAGATAGATGGATGCATGGAAGGATAAGAGAATGAGTGAATGGATGACTGGATGGGTGGATGAATGGACGGGTGGATAGATGCATGGAAGGATAAATGAATGGATGGATGCATGCATGCATGGAAGGGTAAGTGGATGGGTGGATGAATGATCAAATGGTTGGATGGGTGGGTGAGTGAGTGGATGGATGACCGGATGGATAGATGATCAAATGGATAAATGGGTGAGTAGATGGATGAGTAGATGGATGAGTAGGTGAATGAATGGATGGGTGGGTGGGTGGATGGATGGACAGATGATTAGATGAGTTTATGGATGGATAGATGGATGATCCCATGGGTGAGTAGATGAATGAGTGGATGAGTGGGTGGATGGATGGATGGATGGATGAGTGAATCCATCATCAATGAGTGGATGAGTGGATGGATGGATGGATGAGTGAATGAGTGGATGGGTGGGTGGATGGATGGATGGATAGATGGATAGATGGATGGATGGATGGATGGATGGATGGATGGATGGGTGGATGGGTGGGTGAATGGGTAGATGGATGGATGATCACATGGATGGATGACTGGATGGAAGTGGATGACGGATGGATGATCAGAGACCTTGTTGTTGAGCAACCCCACAGTTGCCCCATCGCTATAACCTTCAGTGTTTCTGACCCCATCTCCTCAGGACAGTGTGTTTGTCTCAGGTCGTCCTGCCGGCCTCTCTCTCTCTCTCTCCCCCTCTCCCTCTCCCTCTCCCCCTGGCACAGCCCCCGCCTGGGCCCTCACCATACCCTCCCATGCCCTACAGCTGTGTCCCTCTCAGTACAATCTTGAGATGTTGGTGGACATGCACCTATTCTGCATCCACAGGGTTGCTGTGCTGAAACACTCCTCGACCCTCCCTGCCCTGCCCCATGCCTAAGACATCCTTCCCCTTCAGGGTTGAGGGCCCACTGTGATTCACTCACTCATTCATTCAGCAGATAGTTACAGCGTGCCTAGTGTATGCCTGGCACTGTGACCTCAGGAAGCATGCACTTTAGTGGGGGACGCAGACAAAATCAGAATAAGTAAAACATGTTGCATTAGTTGGTGATAAATGCTGAGGAGATTTTAAAAATGCAGACAAAGGAGATAAGAAGCATTGGAGTGGTTGTGATTCTGGATTGTGAGGCCAGAAAAGGCCTCCTGAGAAATGCCATGGACTAAAAAACCAGAAGTGAGCAAGTAAGCCTTGAGTTGTCTCAGGGAAGAGCATTCCAGGTAGGGTGCAAGGCACATGCACAGACCCTGGGGTGATGCCCACCCTCTCTCAAGTGTTTGACGGCAGCCAGGAGGGGCTGGAGTGGAGTGAGGAAAGCAAGGGGGAAAGTGAGGTACCGGTCTGGTCACACAGCCACTGGAGAAGACATTGATGCAGGCTGCTGCCAGCACAGCGTCCCTCCACCTGCTGTGGCCAAGGAGGGTGGAGAGAGGCAGTCTTCGGAGAGGTCTTGAGGTGGGAGCACAGGACGGGAGACGGATGCGGGTGTGAGAGACAGAGGTGAGGAGGACTCTGAGGCATGTGTGAGGACTGCACAGTAGCTGTGCTCGGTGACGCTGAGGAAGGGCTGGTTTGAGGAAGATGAGGGTTTCTGGTTTGGAGGAGGTGATGTTTCATGACTGTGAGATGTGCAGGGGAGAAGGCACCGAGTCAGGGTAGATGCAGCAGTCTGCAGCTCAGGCATATCTAGGCCACCCCCCCACCGCCCCTCCACAGACTCAGCCCCGGCCACGTTATGGGAACCTCCTGTGACTGGACTCAGGGATGGGGTCCAGCCAGCCTGGCCTCCAGCGTCCCCTCCCAACAGCTCACTTGGCAGGGGTCCGTGATATTCTCCCAGCCTCTCCCACCCAGGCAGCCCTCTTCTGCCTGTCCCCAGTGTCAAGGGAGCTGGCTGCCTCTCTCCCTTGCTCCTGCCCACCCTGGCCATCCCATGCTGACTGAGGGTACACCCTCAGTACTGCCAGCTCAGGTCTCGCCCCACCCACCCCATCCCAGGTCGAGCTGCAGACCCCAGGCCAATGACCAGCCTGATCTCCTTCCCTTGACACCCACTGCTGACCCACCAGTACCCAGTGCTGTTAGCTCCAGCCCTGCTTCTCCAGCTGCCACCACCCTCCCCTATCACCCACATCCACCCAGCTGCCAGCCCTGGTGTTTCTCGGCCCCTCCCAATCACAACAGGTCCCCCAGAGCACCTACCGGACACCCAAGGAGCAGCAGCAGCTGGAGACGGTCAAGAGGCACAACCGCCGAAAGGCCGAGGTGAGCGTGTGCGACCCCCGCCTTCCTAGAGACCCCAGGTGGGGGATGTGTGAAGGGAAGGCGGGCAGGGGCGAGGGAGGAGGCGGCAGGAGGAGGAAGCGGGCTGGAAGCTCATCCTCCCGTGGCCTGGAGGACACTGGGCAGTGGCTGGTGGGACTGGAGCCGCCGTGTTGCTGTGGCAGGAGCTGCCGCTGAGGGCAAACATTGAGGAACTGCGCTGCGCCATGCCCAGGTCCTGCGGGGAGCCCGTGCAGGTACCGCCCAGCTCTCTCAAGACCCGCCATCCAGGTGGCGTCTTCTCAAGCCATCAGAAAGTTCCTCCCAATGCCATCGCAATGGCCACTTATGTAGTCTTCTTCTGCTGAGGGCCGGGGAGGGGCGGATTCCCAGTAACACTGGGAAAGTGGGCCTCGAGCCCACTGCGGTGTGGCTTCTATGCGGGCGAGTGTAGATGCGCAGCCACGTCCCCTGGGAGGAAGCTAATGGGAAAGCACCTGCAGGTGCTGGCCCTGGCTGTCTCCAGATGTTCCGTGACGAGCATTGCATGCCTCTGTAAGGAAAAACCCAACCCAGGTATGTTTGCCAATAAAGAAAAAAGCAACGAGGACAGGAGCACGGCCCCGCTGGGTGGCAGTGGCCCCAGGGTGCTTAGCCCACGTGGTGCGTGTGGTGGGGCCTCAATGGCTGAGCGCTCAGAGGGCCAGCCTTTGCAGCCACTACCCTCACTGCAGCTTGCACTGCCCACCCTAGGGTGTGTTGGCAAAGCAGCTGGAGGCTGGGCTGGGAGCAGACAGGCTCGGGGAGAGGCCCTGGGGGCCAGCCAGACCCCAGCTCTGGGATGGCTGACGAGAGGGTCACTGAGGCTGAGGCCAGGCCGCCCTGACTGGGAGCCACTGTTCCCGGGCCCAGCACACTCCCTGTTCCTGTCTGGGTGGAACCCCAGCAGAGCTTGCGGGGCACTGGAAGACAGATGCTAGGCGGTGACAGGGATAGGCAGCTGGAGTGCGGATGAAGGGGAGAGAGCCAGGCCTCCCTGGGGGCTGGGCCAGCATCTACCTGGGGTGTGTTTGGGGGTATCCAGCAGGCACAGGTGCCAGGCGGCCAGCTCTGCCCTGACTCCTGCAGGGCTCCAAGCAGCAGCTACGGCTTCAGTTCCCACCCCGAATCCAAAAGACTCCGAAGCTGACCTTCTATAGGGTGAGGAGGGCTCCTGGATGGTCAGGCCCCTCTCCCTGGGCACCCATCCCTCCAGACCTTTTCTGCCCCTAGAGGCTCAGATGACCTGAGCTGGGGACTCAGAGCCCCAAGGATGGTCGCACCCTGGGGGAGAGGGAAGCACCCTGGCAGGGGGCAGGTGTGAAGGGCATGAGGGCAGGAGGAGCCCTGGCTGCTCCCAAGGGTCCCCTCAATCCCCCACCACAGCCAGTCCCCACTCCTGCAGCCCGACAACATCCTGGTCAAGCTGAACACAACAGCCATCCTGCGAGAAGGGGCCTTGTACCAGCGCCAGGTGGAGCAAGAGCTGCAGAGGTGAAGGGTGGCAGCCCCCACCTGCGTTCCACGGCATTGCCCTTGGGAGCAAAGGCCCGGAGGACGGGCCTGGGGGCGGCGGGGCTCAGTGGAGAGGGGCTCGGGGTCACAACAGGCTGTGGTCCTGCATGGCAGGGGCGGCAAGCAGGATGATGCCAGGGCCACACGTGCACCTTACAAAGATCATCCCGGCTCAGTGAGGGGCGTGAATGGGGGTGGAGGGACTCAGCAAAGGCCGACCTACCCCAAACCTCCCTTGGGGTTACCTCCTCCCTGGACCCCTTCCCGATAGCCCCATCTCCTAGACCACCAGGGCTATAAACCCCTGTGCTTACCCCCACACAGTGTGGTTGCGTCTTTCCTTGTCTGCAACTCAGGCTGTTGGGGGAGCACGGGCAGCTGACCACATGGAGGAGTGGACACACAGAGGGTGCACAGGGGGAGGGTGGCCAGGCCAGAGGAGGACAGAAGGTTGATGGATGGACAGATGATGGACACGGGGTTGGTGGATGAACAGACAGGTAGACAGAGTGAAGGCAGACAAGTGGATGAAGGGAGGGGTGGGAAGACGGGGCTGATGGGTGGATGTGCAGGAAGGGGGAACCAGGGGATGGGTGGACGGTGGGTCACGGGTAGGAGGAAGGGCAGGCCACACAACTGGGTGTCAGGAGTAGAAGCCCACGCCTGCACGGCCACTGTCCCCCAGGGAACCTGTGGCCACCCAGTAGCCTCCGTCACAGGAGGAACCCCAAGCTGTGCTTCTGTCCCTCTTTGTGCAGGGTTGATAAGCTTGTGGACGGGGCTGGGGACTTCTCTGAGTTCCTCGAGTGGCAGAAGAAGATGCAGGCAAAGGACCGGGAGGAGCGGCTGGCCGAGGGCGAGTACCGGCGGCTGCAGGGAAAGCTCAGCCACGAGGAGGCCGTCCTGGCCCGGCAGAGCCTCGTGCAGGAGAACCAGCAGAGGGCGGAGCAGCACAAGGAGCAGGTGGGTGCCATGCGGGCAGCTGGCCATGGGGCAGCCAGCTAATGTGTGCCCTCCAGGAGCTGCAGGGCTGGGGCTGGCAGAGGAGCCGAGTGTCCACAGCGCCCCTGTAGAAGCTACTGATGTATCAGTCCCAGCTCCTCCTCCTCCTCAAAGGACACACTGCCTATGTGGGCACTCTCAGCCTGTGCTCCCCAAGAATGCCTGCTCCTTCCAGTGGGCCTCCCAGTGACCCAGACCATCGGGGAGCCTCAGCCCCAGGAGGCCGGCCTATACTTTCTCTCTGGGGACATATCCTTCTGCGGGCCTGCAGGCAGGGGCTGGCTCAGAGGTCACTCCGATTGCTTCTTTTGATGATTTCATCTGTGTCTGTATTCAATTTTAAGGTTTGCCTTTTTCTTCGTTTTTATAAAAATAGGAATGCCAGGACAGGCACAGTGGCTGACACCTGTAATCCCAGCACTTTAGGAGGCCAAGGCCAGAACTCTTGAGCCCAGGAGCTCAAGATCAGCCTGGGCAACATAGCAAAATCCTGTCTCTATGAAAAATACAAAACTTAGCTGGGCGTGGTGGCATGTGCCTGTAGTCCCAGCTACTCGGGAGGTAGAGGTGGGAGGACCGCTTGAGCCCAGAAGCTCAAGGCTGCAGTGAGCCATGATCATGCCACTGCACTCCATCCTGGGCGACAGAGCAAAACTGTCTCAAAAAGAAAAAAAAAAACGAAGTCCAAACAATATGCAAAGGTAGACTCAGAGAAGTCTCACCTCTTGTAAGTTTGTAACTTACAACCCACTTCCACCTTCCCTTATAGGTCCTTCTTGTCATTAATTTCTGGATGACCTTTCTTGTCTTTCTTTCTAAGCAAATAACACAACCCTTTCCTTCCCTTTTTGTTACGTAAAAGGTCACACCTTGCTTTATCTGCAAAGAATAATGTGCAAGGTTTTCCCCTTTGCAGAGGTGGATTTTCCGGGTACCTTCTAGAGGAAGTTTCATTTTCAGATGTCGCACCGAAGAGTAACTGGATAGGCAGGAGTGGCTGCGGTTTGGGGTGTGTGGTTTCACTGCAGATGGCCAGTCATCTCCCTGGTACCTTTACCATCTTCACTCCCCCAAAGTGTGAGAGGGCTCTGATCCCCACGCCCAGCCACAGAGAGCGCCGCGCTGAATTCGTGAATTTGTGCCAATTTCTTGGGTACGAATAGTATCTTGGTATAGTTCTGATCTGCATCTCATTGATTTATCTGTGAATTTGAGCAAATGTCCATATATGTAAGCCATTTCTGTGTCGATTTCTGTGAACTATCTGTTCATGTCTTTTGCTCATTTTCTATTGCACTGTTGACAACTTCATTTCCTTCTTTTTGGCTCTTTCTTTAACTTGACAAATGTAACTGAATATATTTATGATATATAACATGTTTTGTTGTTATTTTTCGTGTGTTTTGTTTTGTTTTGTTTTTTTAATGATGGAATCTCGCTCTGTTGCCCAGGCTGGAGTCCAGTGGTGCGATCTCGGCTCACTGCAACCTCCGCCTCCTGAGTTCAAGCCATTCTCCTGCCTCAGCCTCCCAAGTAGCTGGGACTACAGGCGTGTGCCACCACGTCCAGCTAATTTTTGTATTTTCGGTAGAGACGAGGTTTCACCATGTTGACCAGGATGGTCTTGAACTCCTGACCTCAAGTGATCCAACCATCTCGGCCTCCCGAAGTGCTGGGATTACAGGTGTGAGCCACCGTGCCTGGTCTCACATGATATTTTGAAATACAAATACATTGTAGAATGGCTAAATCAAGCTAATTAACATATGCATTGTCTCACATTTATTTCTGGTGAGAACACTTACAGTCTACTCTCTTAGCAATTTTTCTTTTTTGCTGTTGTTTTTTTCTTTCTTTCTTTCTTTATTATTTTTTTTTTTTTGACAGAGTCTCACTCTGTTTCCCAGACTGGAGTGCAATGGCACAATCTCAGCTCACTGCAACCTCCGTCTCCCAGGTTCAGGCGGTTATTCCACCTCAGCCTCCTGAGTAGCTGGGGCTATAGGTGGGTGCCACCATGCCTGGCTAATTTTATATTTTTAATAAAGACAAGGTTTCACCATGTTGGCCAGGCTGCTCTTGAACTCCTGACCTCAAGTGATCCACCCACCTTGGCTGCCCAAAGTGCTGGGATTACAGGTGTGAGCCACCATGCTCAGCCACAATATTCTTTTGAGACAGGGTCTCACTCTGTCACCCACGCTGGAGTGCAGTGGCATGATCTCAGCTCATTGCAACCTCTGCCCCCAGGTTCAAACCGTCCTCCCACCTCAGCCTCTCAAGTAGCCAGCACTACAGGCTTGCACCACCTTTTTAGTAGAGACATGGTTTTGCCATGTTGCCGAGGCTGAGCTCTAACTCCTGGGCTCAAGTGGTTCACCTGCCTCCATCTTTCAAAATGCTGGGATTACAGGCATGTGCCTCTGTGCCCAGCCTAATGTTCTTTATACGTTAGGAAAAATAATCCTTTATAATATATTGTTGCAGATTGCTGTTTTTTTCCAGTTTGTCATTTGACTTTGTATATGAGCTTTATGATGTGTGTTTGCCATGCAAATAGTCCTTTTATGTCTTCAAATTTAACAGTCTTTTCTTGTGTTGTGTTTGGAGTTAGAAAATACCATTCTTGGCTGGGTGTGGTGGCTCATGCCTATAATCCCAGCACTTTGGGAGGCTGAGGCAGGCGGATCACCTGAGGTCAGGCGTTCGAGACCAGCCTCTGGCCAACATGGTAAAACCCTGTCTCTACTAAAAAAAAAAAAAAAAAAAAAAATTAGCCAGGTGTGGTGGCACACCCCTATAATCCCAGCTACTTGGGGGCTGAGGCACAAGAATTGCTTGAACCTGGGTGGTGAAGGTTGCAGTGACCAAGATCATGCCACTGCATTCCAGCCTGGGTGACAGAGTGAGATTCTGTCTCAAAGGAAAAAAAAATGCTGCTCTTCTCACACCAGGTTATAGAGGGATTCTGAGGCTTCTCTCCTGGTCTCAGGATGTCCAGCTGCACGCATTCATGTGACTAATATTTTTTCTCACTTAACTAGATTAGGTGGCAGTAAATACTTGAAGGAAAAATAATTTTAGTTTTTCTTTTTTTTTGAGATGGAGTTGCCCAGGCTGGAGTGCAATGCCACGATCTCGGCTCACCGCAACCTCCGCCTCCCGGGTTCAGGCGATTCTCCTGCCTCAGCCTCGCGAGTAGCTGGGATTACAGGTGTGCGCCGCCACCACGCCCAGCTGATTTTTTGTATTTTTAGTAGAGACAGGGTTTCTCTAGGCTGGTCTCGAACTCCCAATGTCAGGTGATCCACCTGCCTTGGCCTCCCAAAGTGCTGGGATTACAGGCGTGAGTCACCGCTCCCAATACTAAAAAGAATTTTAGTTTTTCTTACACAGTTCATATTGGACTGGTTGCTTTTACAGCCTTAATGTGTTTTTTTGTTTGTTTGTTTGTTTTGTTTGTTTGTTTTGTTTGTTTTTGGGTTTTTTTGTAGAAAAAGAGAGAAAAGGAGAAAGAAAGAAAGAAAGAAACAGCAAAAGAAAGAAAAAGAGAATGAAAGAGAGAAAGAAAGGGGAAGAGAAAGAGGGAGAGAGAATGGGATTCTTGTTTTATTGCCCAGGCTAGAATACAGTCTAAAAATGGGTATTAAACACCTCTTTTATGCCAATAATTGTGCTTAACAATGGAGACAGGAAGGAATAGGGGATGAAAATAACAAATAAGCAGCCAACCAATATTTTATTTAAACCTGTGAGATGCTATGCAATTGCTGAGGAGTGATTTACTACCAATTATGTGGTCACTTTTAAAATAGGTATAAAGTGATATTGAGAAAAATGTATGTTTTGTGGATTTGGCGGAGGAGAGTTCTGTGAATATTTGTTAAGTCTAGTTGTTCTAGGTCTGAGTTCAAGTCCTGGATATCCTTGTTAATATTCTATCTCGTTGATCTGTCTAATATTGACAGTGTAATGTTAAAGTCTCCCACTATTATTGTGTGGGAGTCTAAGTCTCTTTGTAAGTCATTAAGAACTTGCCCTATGTATCTG
>CAUYQU010027117.1:0-21608 GCA_963574635.1 Cheracebus regulus | reverse complement strand
GGTGTTCTCAGCCTTTTTGCACTGGTTTCTTCCCATTTTTGTGGATTTATCCACCTGTCGTCTTTGTAATTGCCAACTTTCAGATTGGGTCTCTGAGTGGACATCCGGCTTGTTGGTGATGAAGTTTTTTCTGTTTCTTAGTTTTTGTTTGGTGGACGCCCCTTCCCAACAGAGCTGGGCCTTCCCAGGTTCAGCTGTGCTTGCTGTGCTTCCCGGGTTCAGCTGTGCTTGCTCTCAGTCCTCAGCGCTTCCAATTGCTGTTCTCCTTGTGGGGATGGGACCAGCCGAGCCTGACTAAAAGGGCACCCAGTCCCGTATGCTCCGCACCGAGAAGCGCCGCGCCGGCCAGAAGAGTCGTGCTAGCGACCCGTATGGCTCCTTCCCCGGGGATCTCCCAGTTTGTGGGCATCAAAAATTCACGTGCAATTGTGGCATCCACTCCCTCTCTGCGCTTTCACTGGGAGCTACAATCCTGAGCTGCTGCTACGTGGCCATCTTGGATCTCTCTCCAACTTTTTTAATTAGAAGAAAATGTGACTTCTCATTAAAGTATTTCAGAGAAAAATATATTTATAGCATGTATTGATTTATAAATAAGACCTAGGATTTGCATAGGCTGTGTACTGATTAATGAAGTATTGTCCAGGACTAAACTGCCCATTTTGTAATAAATGAGTTCAACAATAATTCACTTGGTTTATCCTTATTTATGATATTTAGATTACTAATAGCTTGTAAATTCCTAGAGTATATCATATAATCCCTGTATTTCCTTCCCTCATTTGAACTAATAATTCTCTTTATTGTATTGATTTAGACAGCTACCAGTGATTATTTCAGACCTTAGATATTTATTGGCATAAATGTTCATCTCTGGCTGAGGTTGTTTAGAAATGAAAGATTCTGTTGAAACATCTAGATGCAAGGTAGTAATACCAGAGTATGTGAGTATTTTAAGTTAATTCTGATAGAAATCTTCTAGACAAGTATCTTCTTTTTAACTCCCATAACATATGGATCAGAGCTTCCCTGTATTCCTCTGGCAATACCAGCAAATCTTTAAGCACCTAAATTTATTTCTTACTATTTTCTGCTTCTCATTAGTGAACAGTTCTCGGTATGTTAGAGTACATGGAATATTTTGTACTGAATGGCTCTTGTTATCATGTCCTCTGAGAATTTTTTGACATTCAAAATGTTGTTCTACAAGACTGAAATATTTTTCTTCATGTCAAATTCCCAATGTATAAATTATACAGTTAAAAATGAGATCACCAACATGTTAGGGCTCCATTCTCTACAGACATTTTTTTAACATTTTTATTTAAAAAAAGCTTTTAGATACAATATACAATGTCTGATACATATCTTTCAGAAAATAGGCTTAGGAGAAAATAAGTTTATTCAGCTCTGATATGATGTTTGACATTTTAAAAAGCATTTTAAAATAATTAAACTCTTTTTGTGCTAAGTGTAAACTTCAGTCAATTGTTTATAACTTTCATTCATTCATTCATGTGCCCTAGGTTCCAGGTGATGGCATTTAAAGAAAAAAATCTCTACACCATAACCTTATTTTTTTTTTTTTATCTATGAAGACATCAGAAAATTCCATGCTTTTATTAACATAACTTTTGAAATCCCTTGGCACATGTTTCTGTATTTGATCTTAATTAATGAGAAAATTATCCTGAAATTCCTAGGAAGGTTTATCAGATTTTATTAACCTCTTGTTAAGTAAATCCTTTTGTATTCCTGCACCATTTTCATTTAGTCCATTTGTGCCAGGGTTCTCAGGCGAAGAAATTGCTTGATTTTAAGCTTGAAATTAATAGAAAATTAAGACTCACAAACCTGCCAAAAACAAAGAGCAGAATAGATAGAACGTTTCTGTGAATACATTTAGTAATATCATATTAAAATCAAAGATACATGTTTCTATTTTGTTGTTTTTGATTTTGTTGCTGTTGTGACAAATTTAAATCTGTAAAACTGATGCAGTGGCTAAATTTTCAAATACAGTAGCTGATGTAGGTTTTCAAAAGTATGGTTTGTCCCTTTTCACTCAGTGTGATTTTGCAATGTCTTGGGACTAGGTAATTGGAACTGTATGCAATTATCTTTCTTAAACTTTTGCTTTCTTTGCCCATTTGCTTGTCCACTATTTTCCTTTTAGGAACTGGGTAGATGATATGGACATATTTGTTTCATTATTAAGATATTTTAAAACTACTTTAAAAGGATGAGTAAGGTGGGTAATTATAAACTGAAATTTATTTGAGTTCCTCAAAAGCAAACCCTTAGGGCTTCAAGGATATTCTCAACATTCTCAAATTAAAAACAAAAAATTAAAACCTACTTTAGGGAGATGGAAATGTGTAATATCTATCTGATATGCTTTGACTATGTCCCCACCCAAATCTCATCTTGAATTGTAGCTTCCATAATCCACACATGTCATGCGAGGGACTCAGTAGAAGGTAATTGAATCATGGATGCGAGTTTTTCCCATGCTAACCTCAGGATACTGAATAAGTCTCACAAGGTCTTTATAAAAGACAGTTCGCCTGCACATGCTCTCTTACTTGCCAGCATGTAAGACGTTCCTTTACTCCTCCACTGTTTTCTGCCAAGATTGTGAGGTATCTCCAGCCATGTAGAACTGTGAGTCCATTAAACCTCTTTATCTCTAAATTACCTAGTCCAGGGTATTTCTTCACAGCAGAATGAAAATGGACTAATACGCTATCAGAGAGTTTATTAATATGCAATAAACGAGTTACTTTTTAAGTAAATGTTAACCATTTAATCTTTACTGCACCTTTAAAAATGATGAATTAAAGTTTACTACTACAGAAGTTATAGATTCTGTGATGCTGATCATAGGAAGAGAGTTCATACAATGTTATTATCAAGAAGAGTTTATTCTGTAGAATTAAGTATACATGTTAGTCTAGAGAGAAACGAGGCATTTCGATGCTCCAAATTCATCTGAAAGCTACAGGAAAAGGAAAAAGTTACAGTGGACTCAAAGTAGAAAGAATGATAGTTGAAATGTGTAGGCCAATTCTATCATGTTGTCAGTGATTTTTGATAGTCTCTTTTCCGGTAATACTCTTTACTTTTCCAGGATTTTCTTCTTTCCTTCCAAATGTTTGGAAATGTAGGTTTTGGCTTTTTTTTTTTTTTAAAAAAAAACCAGAGTTGGATATGTATGTTGTGTTCTCAAGACGACATTTGGGTTCTGGTCGGCTAACAGATTTTATAAATAATAATTTTACTTAGCTGAGAAACTCTATCTTTGAACCAAAATGTTATACTTTTATCTAGAACAACATAAATAGGTTCAATTTCTATATATATCTTTAAGTAAAAACAAAGAACTCTATTTACTTACTATATGAACTTAAGCATATATATAATAATTTTGATTCATATGAAAAACATTTATACTTAGAACAAAGTCATTCACCATTTGAACTCCATAGTGGCTATGAGTCATACCTTCTATGTCTCCTTTCATTTCCATTCTGTATTCTTTTTGACATACTGGTGCTAAAAGATAATTCGTTTCCATTTCTTCATTCTTGAGAAGGAATCATTATATCAACAACACAAAGACACTCTGAGGATTAAATTAGACAATATGTATAAAACAGTGCAAGTATATCCTAGAATCAATAAATGATAGATTTTATCCTCTGTTCTCCTCATTAATTTTAAGGCATAATCCTATCATTTTTTTATTAAGAATATGTAAAGAAGAGATTTTCTTTTTACCACATAAGAATTTCATTTTTTTTTAAAGGAGACTGTCTTACTATGTTGCCCAGGCTGGTCTCAAACTCCTGGCCTCAAGTAATCCTCTCACCTCAGCATTCCAATGTACTGGGATTACAGGTGTAAGCCATTATGCCCATCCCATTTATTTACCTACAAGAATAAATACAATGTGATGCTGTAGAGTTGTACAATATCTTTTAAATAGAAGAGAGTATTGCAATGGGGTTTAGGGAGGCAGGACATTAACTTCTGGAGATATGATCAGTTACTTACTTTAGAAAAAGCAAGAGCAGAAACAGCAACTGTCATTCAGAATTAGACTAAAATGCTTTTTGTGTTAAGTCAGACATGTGTGTTATGGTAGCACAGCTTGTGTTATTTTTGCATTTTCTAAAAAAAGACTTTTCAAGAGTAGTATTTCCACAATATTTTAAAAATATATTCCTATTTCTTATGAAACTGGATATTGCATTTCTGCAGAGAAGGTAATACAGAGAAAACTAAAAATTAATTCCAAATTCTGGGAAATTTGCTCTATTAATGACAGTAATAAATTATCTTGATTTAACTGCTGATAAAATATCTTATAATACAATTCAGAGATTGTATTTTTATCTATAATGATATCAAGGTGGCTAATCATCATTATTACATTGAGTAAAGTTGAGTCATGTGTATGAAATGATCATGTGGACTCATTCCAATTCCTCTGAGAAAGACCCTGTAATTGGCATCAATTAGTCCTCTTGTTGGCAGTTTTAGTAAACCATCTGAAATTTAATAAACAGAGACTGAAATGCATTCTCGATGAAAGACAGTCATCTTGGACATTGATGAGAGCTGATTAGCAAATTGGCAGTTGGTATTCACCCTCCCTCTTCAAATATTGACTTAATGTTTTTCCGTCTTTATCAGCGTAAGACTTCATTTTTACTTCAAAAAATGAATTATGTGATTATTTTACTTTAAATAGTTATGTGATGATTTTACTTTGTCTCTTTTGTGCATGTTTTGATGTGAATGCATGTGTTACAGAAAAATGGGGAAACCCCAGGGTATTTACCACTTGCCACATTGAAGTTATAGACATTAAATACAACTATGATCTTAAAACAATGGTGCATTACCTCAAATGCTTAATTTAGGCATGGGGAGTCAAGCTATTTGCTAAGAGCTTCTAAGCAGTGTTTTCATATGAAATTCACAACTTTGTAAAAGAGGAGACTTCAGTTATTACCTAATTTAACTGTGAAGTAAAATGAAGTTTCAACCCCCCAGAGAAATTAGATAAAGAAAACAAAAGTTATGGTTTTATTTTAAAAATTATTGTTATTATTATTATTTTTGAGACAGAGTCTCACCCTGTCACCCAGGCTGGAGTGCAGTAGCTCCATCTCAGCTCACTGCAACCTCCACCTCCTGGGTTCAAGTGATTCTCCTGCCTCAGTCTCATGAGTAGCTGGGACTACATGTGTGTGCCACCACGCCCAGCTAATTTTTGTATTTTTAGTAGAGACCAGGTTGGCCAGGCTGGTCTCAAACTCCTGACCTTGTGATCTGCCTGCCTCAGCCTCCCAAGTGCTGGGATTACAGGTATGAGCCACCGCACCGAGCCAAAATTAATTCTTTTTTAATCTCACAAGTACCAAGCCTATGATTTCAGACTTAATTCACGTTTTTACATTTAACACTAAGGATACATAGGTATGTATGCATTTGATCAGTTTAAAAGAATCATATGTGGTGTGAGTGCATGGTAAAAAAATATTTAGGAAAGTAATAAGACAATTCGTCTGTCATGTTTTGTTATTTCAAAATGTTGACTAAACAATTAAAAATGTTTTGACCATGAAACAAGTGCCTTTTAGTAAACATATTAGTGTATGATTTTGTTCATGTTTTGAGTTATCTAGAAGTTTTATTCCCTTTTTTTCTCTCGGAAGTACAATGCCAATGCCAAATCTGCTGAAATTCACATTTAAAATTCACTTTAAAAATAACTACTGCAGATGTAATGAACATTTAGAAAATACAGTGTAATATGAACTAGTTTGGGATTTATTTATTTCATGTATTTCACTTATTCATCAATGGATAATGTTTGTCAAACAATCTGTATCAGGTATAGTATATAGGTGTGTGTATTTATACTAACCATATCTCATAAAATACTTCAGTTTGTTTAGTAGATATTGCAATGAGACCCATGATACAGAACATATCGGTTAAACTTAAATTGAAGAGTTAAGTGAAATGAGGTACATTGATAAATATTCACTTGCATTTTTTTACATGTAGTATAGAGACTGAAAAAAAGTAACACCTTAAAACCAAAAATTAGCATAAAATGTGTAGAATACAATGTCAATAAGGCATTTATATTTCAATTAGGTTAACACTTTCTAAAATGTTGTAAATCTTCATGAAGTGTATAACTTGGAGTGGTAATCTAGATATCAAATGAAATTATGTTGTTGTAACATCTGAATAAAATGAGGTGAACACATTATTTCAGTACTATGGGAAGGTCCTCACCAAATAATATGTGATTTTTAGAATTTACATTGGCACAGCCCCCATCCAACTCCAGTTTTCAACTTTTAGTTCACTCCTTTTGACTTTTATCTCATCCTCCAGGATGAGATTTGACTTTTATCTCATTTTCCTCTCTTTGCTCTGCATGAATGCAGTGTGATTCATCAGCTTTGCTTTGCTTTCTGTCCAAGTACTTGGTCTCATCCTTAAATCTCTTATGCTTCCTTTCTGGGAGCTACCCCAATTTAATTATGCAAAACACTTTTGTTCTCCACCCACTATGGAGACTCATTGTTGTGGTCTACTAAACTAATAGGTCTCCTCCAAGGTCAAAGGTTTTCATAGAAAAAAATATTGGTCTTCTTTCTTTCTCCCGTTTTCACTGCTGACTGCAAATGGTACAGGAGAGAATTATAAGACAGAATGACCTTCATCAACCTTAACTTTAAATGGTATTTTCCCCCAAGATGTCACATTGATCCCTTTCAATAGTTTCATTGCGGTGCCACCAAGGTCAAATTTCATAATAAATGGCAAGTTATCATTTCTGTTGAGAGCATGGTACCTTTCAGTCAACAAAATCAATGCTTCTTGCATTGTAGCTTCAGTGAGGAAAACACACACACACACACACACACACACACACACACACACACACACACAAATAGATGGCATTTAGCAGCTTTTATGTGACAGAAGAAACCCAAGGACAAATACACCTGTCACTTCAATAGAGATGGATCATAAAAGGAACTCTGGGGAAAAATAATTTTGATCTTTTGTGGAAAGAAACATTTCCAGGGTGGTAACTATTTATCAAGAAGTTCTTGAGATGAATAGTGAGATTTTTACAGCAGTAGAAATTTAAAAATCAATGTAGGTTTAATTTGCTCATTTTCAGGGTCTACATCTCCAAGTCCTGTTTCAAAGCTTCTATGGTATCTGTCCCTAGGAAGCAACCCTCTATTTAAAAAAATAGGTTCCCATTACTCCATGGCTTTGTCCTCAGCTGTTAATGCTCAGAGTTTTAGAAGAACTTAGAAGAAAATTATTAGAATTAAAAAGCTTTTTTTTTGAGACAGAGTCTCACTCGCTCACCCAGGCTGGAATACAGTGGTGCAATCTTGGCAGACTGCAACCTCCGCCTCCCAGATTCAAGCGATTCTTGTGCCTCACCCTTCCAAGTAGCTGGGATTATAGGTGTGCGCCCTGACCCCTAGTTAACTTGTATATTTTTAGTAGAGATGGGGTTTCACCATGTTGGCTAGCCTGGTCGTGAACTTCCAACCTCAAGTGATCCTCCAGCCTCAGCCTTCCAGAGTGTTGGGATTACTGGCATAAGTCACCACGCCAGCCTTGAGAAGCTTTTCAGAGTCAGATAAGTGAATTTTTAGTAGAGGAATTCCAGGTAGCCAGAAAAGCATTTTAGATATAGGGCCCTATTGACATATCACCTCAAAGAGGTAAACTACTGGTCTATTTGTATTAAATCAGAGTCAGTGTATTTCTAAATATTCTATTAAATATCACCAAATATACTACCTAATACCTAATATCTAATAATACAGGGTCCATATCCATGCTAATTATGGAATTATTTTATCCAACAGTATTCACTAAAACTTTATACTACCTGTCATTGTTTTACTTGTCTTGCCATCTTCTATCTTGTTCTCTCTGCAATTATTCCCAACATTTTCTGGCTTTCTTGATTCTTGTCCACCCCTTCCTCAGCAGATGGCCTTGCCTTTCAAGCTGAAGAGAATGAGAACATTGACATGCCTGCTATTAAATCTATGCCCATTCCCCACTCAGATTTTAGAAGAGTATTTTTTTTTCTTTTTTTGAAATAGAGTCTCAGTTTGTCACCCAAGCTGGAGGGCAGTGGTGTGATCTCGGCTCCCTGCAGCCTTGACTATTGGGCCCAAGCAATGGGTGAGTTTATAATTTCTCTAAACGTTTCATTCAGAATAGGCTCTATATCTTCACTTGGTTGTTTTTCCAAATGGACAGGGCCCTCTATCATCAGTCTCAACTAATCTGAGCTCTGGACGGATAAGCTAGTTGCTAGGATTCTGTTTCCTGGAGAGTGTGCCTCACATGGAAGTGTAGATACTGATAGCACCATTTCTTAGGTCAACAGTTTTCCTAGCTGTAGCTTCATTCTCCTGGTTCTTTCATAATCTGCTCAAGTCACAACTTTGTCTACAGCATTCCTGCTCTTGTCCTTGAAAATGCTTCTTTCATCCTGTGGGACTTTCTCTTCTTTAGGAACTTTGACTTCTTTTTATTGCCGAATGCATTTCGTCTCTTCCTGCCACCTTCATTCTCCCTTCTGCTCGCCTTTACAGTTGCTCTGCCTTCCCTCTGGCTTGTCCAGCTCCTAACTTTCAGAGTCTCCCTCACTGTGAGTCCTCTCCTCAGCCACCTTTTGAGCCAACTTTTCTCTGTTGTCTGTTGAGTTTGTTCCTCTTTCTCATATTTTCTCCTTGGCTACTGTCTTCTTGCTACCAGCCTGTGTTCTCTTAGTGGGCTCCTGCATACGGCATAGTACAAGCAGGTGCAGTCATGCTGGATGACCCAGCTGGGAACAAGGCTGGAGCAGCAGGAGGGGCCTCTGGCTTGGCAGGTGACTCCCCCCAACTGTGGCTTCTTTAACCATCACTGAAACTACTCTGTTCCTTACAGAGGCTCACAGCAACTTTCTTAAATTCTTTCTTTGAGTTGTCTCTCTCAGGCAACGTTCTGACTTCTTTCTTTTTTCTCCCTCCCTCCCTTCCTCCCTCCCTCACTCCCTCCCTTCCTTTCTATCCTTTTCCTTTCCTTCCTTCTCTTCCTTTTCATTCTCTTCCCTTCTTTTCCTCCTTTCTCTCTTTCCCTCCCTCCTTCCTTCCTTCCTTCCTTCTTTCTCTTTGTCTTTGTTTTTCTTTCTCTTTCCCTTCTTTCTTGCTTTCTTTCTTCTCTCTGTCTCCGTTTTTCTTTTCTTTCCTTCCTCACCTTGTTGCAGTAGCATGATCTTAGCTCACTGCAGGCTCAACCTACTGGGTTCAAGCAATCCTTCTGCCTCAGCTTCCTGAGGAGCTCATCTACAGGCATGCCCAGTTATTTTTTTTCTATCTTTTGTAGACACAGAGTCTCACTATGTTGCCTAGGCTGGTCTTAAACTTCTAGCCTCTAGTGATTATTCTCTCTTGGCCTCCCAAAGTACTGGGATAACAGTCTTGAGCCACCGTACCTGGCCCTGACTTCTTTCTTAACAGGGAAAATAGGGGTCATATCCTAGTGGGAACAGCTTTGGCTGAGGCCACAGACAGGAGGAGGTTGGTTTGGATTTACTGGTTAAAGGATTTAGATATGATAAAGGTTGAAAGGGAGCGGACATCTAGCATTGAGATTAGATGAGGATATAGCCCACATGGTGCCACATGTATTATAAAGTGGAAGAGTTCTCTCTCTTTTTCTATCTGTATACACAACCCTCAGGTCCTATGGCAAAGAGTTTAGTTGCTTTGTAGGACATAGTGTTGATACCCATGTCAGATGCTGCATCTCCAGACAAGGCAGCTATGCTTATACTTTTGGTCAGGAAAGAACACATGTGTGGCCATCAGGAATATGTTAACAATACCCAAGAAGGAATGTATGGAGTCGGGGAGTCAGACGTGTTCCAAGGAAGGATACCCAACTCTGAATAGGAGCCAGTGATTTTTTTTTCTAATTCCTCCTTTGTGGAAATTAGCTGGTAGTATTAAATGTTCTCATATGGTTTTTATAGGATTAAAGCTAATATATGTCCCTTAGAACAGAACCCAGCATGTAGTAAATGCTCACAAATGTTAACTATTAATAAATATTAAGGATTTTCTACCAATTACTATGGGCAAACAAAATCACAAGTAGCATGAAAAAATAGAAAAGTTTAATAATTTACAGAAGAGGTTTTAGGGAGTGTATTCTTTATTTGTACTAAGATAATAACTAGGTTTTTAATACTGAAGATGAGATTTCTGAATCCACAACCACTGCCTTTATGACATATTTTACGGGGATCAGAACAATAGGGCAGGGCTTTGTTTCAAGAAGGCAATTTGGATTTCTAAAGCCCCGCAGCTAAGTAATCACCTATTTATTAAACCTTGGATCAGCTCAGGAATAATTTGCACCAAGCACTATTTTAACTTAACTGTGCTATGTTTAATACAAAAAACAAAGTAAGACAAAACGCACAAAAAAGATGTTTAAATGATTCACTGTTTATTCTTTCATATTTTTCTCTTCCTTTTTTTTCTTCTTGGAGAGTGTTGTGCATGTTTATACTACTATAATAGATGCCCTTTGTATAAATCAAATGAAGAATTCACTAGAGGATGTTTGCCTGAGATTAAGTGTTCTTTCCATCAGAGACAATAAATTAACATTATTCAAAAAATGTCTCTCTGTATGTGGGGTTTTCAGCCAATTCAATTCAATTCAAAATATGTATTTGGATCATATGAATTGTCAAACACTGAACCACATGCTATTCAGCCTTTTTATTAAATATTACATTGAAGAACTGGTTAGGGTGAAAACAGTATGCTTACAACTTGGCAAACTGTTTGCTTTCCTGCCTTGAATGTGGCTTGAAACATATTGTATTGTTACTGGTAAGATGTCATACTTATTGAGTCTATACAATTTATTCATAATGAAAATAAATACACCAGTTTCCCTTTAGCCAGAGACGTGAAGTATATTGTATAAAATAAGCAAATAATGCCATATTCAATGTTCAATCATTATTTTTACTTTTCTAATATATAAGCATTTGTATAGGCTGTACATTCCAAATAGCAAAAGATCAATGTTACTAACCCTTGTTATTAAGATAATAGATAGGGTAAGAATTTTGGTGAAAGGAATGGCATATTCTGTATTTGTATTTTAAAAAATGTTATTTATTACTGCAGTCCTTCAGGCTTTGAGTTAGAGCTATAAATTGAATAAATAAAACTCCAGGTAGTCTTGACTCTCAAAGATTTTGCCTCACATTTTTCATCTTGTTTTGGGCTGCAGAGCAGATCAGAGTTGAAGCCTAGAAAAGTACATCCTACAGACACCAGCTTCAGGGAGCTCAGGCAGAGCAACAAAACACAAGTGACTTTCCTAAATTAGATTCTAAATCTTAGATTCACCTTGAATCATAGGTTATAGATAGGAAAACTGAGTATGTTTAAAAACTATATATTGTTTGAGGAGAACTTAACGATCTTTTTTTTTTTTTTTGAGACTGAGTCTCTCACTGTCGCCAGAGCTGGAGTGCAGTGGTATGATTCTTGCTTCACTGCAACCTGCGCCTCCCAGGTTCAGGCGATTCTCCTGCTCAAGTAGCTGGGACTACATATACCTGCCACCATTCTTGGCTGATGTTTTGTATTTTTAGTAGAGTCTTGGTTTCACTATGTTGGCCAGGCTGTTCTCAAATGCCTGACCTTGTGATCCATTTGCCTCAGACTCCCAAAATGCTGGGATTACAGGTGTGAGTCACCGTACCCGGCTGGTCATTTTTATTATAAATACTTACAGCAAGATACTTTTAATTTTAAACCTCAATATAGTTACACATATATCATATACTTGCTATTACTAAACTTTGAATTCCAGGCTAACAGAAGAACTCATCAACAAGTTAATGGATGCTGATTGTAATATTATCGTAAATTCATTATTTCAGCTAAAGAAAAGCTTAGTAACTTAATACAAACTCTTAACTTCCACTCTAACTGGGAATAGAATGCTGAGACCTAACTGATGATTTCCCTGGTTTTGAAATTCAGGTGCTTGAACTCTCATTATGGGAAGTAACAAATGATCAAGTGGATGCTTTGTTGCTCCACTAGAGTAAACATGACCCTAATTAGCAAACTGGCTACTAGCAGTTCTCATTTTACAAAAGATTAGTCTATAAAGGGGGGAAAAGAAAACCAAACAACAATATTTATAAAATTTCTGGACCAGGTAGTTTAGGAGAATTTTAAACAAAGCATCTTGAGTAAACTCCCATCTATTTTCAGATTTCAAGTTAATTAATAGTATTTTTGGCAAAGAACATGCATGAATGGTTCAAAACTACAAAAGAAGACTGTAATCAGAAATGTTTTTCAATAAAGTCTATTCGTTGACTACTCAAGTCTTAACTAATAATGCTTAGTCTATCCTTACATTGCTATGAAGAACTACCTGAAGACTGGATAATTTACAAAGAAAAGAAGTTTGCCTGGCTAATGACTCTATAAGCTGTACAGGAAGCATGGCTGAGGAGGCCTCAGGATACTTACAATCATAATAGAAGGTGAAGAGGAAGGAGTCACGTCTTACGTGGCCAGACCAGGTGGAAGAAAGAGAGAAGGGGAAAGTGCTACACACGTTTATAAACAACCAGATTTCATGAGGACTCACTTACTATTATAAGAACAGCAAGAGAGAAATCCACCCCCATGATCCAACCACCTCCCACCACGTCCCTCTTCCAACATTAGGGATTGCAGTTGGGCATGAGATTTGGGTGAGGACACAGACTCAAATCATACAGTTTTTCCACTAGTCCCTCTCAAATATCATGTTTTTCTCACATTTCAAAATACAATCATATCTTCTCAACAGTCCTCCAAAGTCATAAGCCATCTCAGCATTAACTCAAAAATCGAAAGTCCAAAGTCTCATCTAAGACAAGGCTAGTTCCTTCTGCTTATGAGCTTATAAAATAAAAAAAAAAGTTAATTACTTTTAAGATCTAATGGGTATACAGGTGTTGGGTAAATACACTTATTCCAAAAGGGAGAAATCAGTCAAAACAAAGAGGCTCTAGGCCCCATGCAAGTCATTAAATCTTAAAGCTCCAAAATAATATCCTTTGACTCCATGTCTCACATTTAAGTTATACTGATGCAATGGTGGGCTCCCAAGGCTTTGCAGCTCTTCTCCTGTGGCTTTGCAGATCACAGCCCTCTCAGCTGTCTTCATGGGCTGACATTCAGTCCTTGAAGCTTTTTCAGGCACCCAGTGCAAGCTGTCAGAGGATCTGGCATTCTGAGGTCTGGAAGACAGTGGCTATCTTCTCACAGCTCCACTTGGCAGTGCCTCAGTGGGGACTCTGTGTGGAGGTTTCAATCCCATATTGCCCCTCCATACTGGCCTTATGGATGTTTTCCATCAGGTCTCCATCCGTAGAGCAGATGTCTGCCAGGTATCTAGGAGTTTGCATGCATCCTTTGAAATCTAGGTGGAGGCTCCCAAGCCTCAACACTTGCCCTCTACACACCCGCAGGCTTAACACCATGCATAAGCTATCAAGGCTTATGGATTGTACCCTCTAGAGCTTTGGGCTGAGACATATTTTGGGCCCTTTGAGCCATAGCTAAAGCTTGAGTGACTGGGACACAGGGAGCAGTGTTCTGAGGTAGCTCAAGGCATCAGGGCCCCGGTTCTGGCCCAAGAAACCATTCTTCCCTCCTAGGATGTCAGGCCTGTGATGGGAGGGTTGCTGCAAAGGTCTATGAAAGGCCTTCAAGACATTTATCCCATTTTCTTGGCTACTAACATTTCGCTCCTCTTTGCTTATGGAAATTTCTGCAGCCAGCTTGAATTCCTCCCCTGAAAATAGGTTTTTCTTTTGTGTCACATGGCCAGGCTGCAAATTTTCCAAACTTTTACATTTTGCTTCCCTTTTAAGTGAAAGTTCCAGTTTCAGATCACCTCTTTGCTTAAGCATATGAGATTTCTCATATCTGAAATGGAGAAGCTGGATTATCTATTTAATAGGGAAATTAAGTAAATAAATTAATATGTGATAAGAGCCCTTTAATGTTAGTTTTTATTACTAATATGTGTCAAGCATCATTTAGATCCAGGGCAAAATGATTGACTTCATAGAACTTACATGTTGAGATATAATGAAGAGATCAACAAATACAGTCATACCTTGCTTCATGACAGGAATATGTTTTGAGAAATGTGTTGTTGGGCAATTTCGTCATTGTGTGAACATCACACCATGTATTTACATAAATCTAGATGGTCTAACCTACCCACCTAGGGTATATGGTGCAGCCTATTGTCCCTAGACCACAAACCTGTACAGCATGGTACTGTAGTGGATACTGTAGGCAACTGTAATGCAACGATAAGTATTTGTTTTTCTAAACAGAAAAGGTATAGTGTTGTGCTACAATATTAGAATGGCTATGATGTCACTAGATGACAGGAATTTTTCAGTTCGGTGTTCATGTGGGAACACTGTATGTAGTCCATTGTTGACAAATGGTATTCTATGGAGCATGATTGTACTAGTAAAACAGAGGTAGTAATAATTGCTCTAAAGAAAAATAAAACAGAGACAAGTTATAGTATGTGTGTATGGCAGGGAGATGTGAGTGAGGGGTTGTAATTTCTTTAGAGTGAGGACTGAAAGCCTCTCCAAAAGAAGACATTTGAGAAGAGACATGAATGAGGAAATTCTGGCTTATAAATGTTCAGGCAAGAACATCATTTTGCTGTTTCTCCCCATGACCTATTCCCCAAACTCCTTGCATTATATAATATATATATAACATATATGATACATGTTATAGTATAATATATACAAATATATAATTATAAACAAATATATAATATACTATACCATATCATATGTTATATGTTATACATATATAATGCAAGGAGTTTGTATAGAATATACAAATATATAATGTACAATAACATGTATCATATATATTTGTATATTATATATTTGTATATTATAATATCATGTATTTGTATATTATCATATCATATATTATATATTTGTATATTACATATTATATATATAAAATTTGATGATTGATTTCTCAGTTGATTTACATTTATGCTTCAATAAAGGTTTTATTCAAGTATGCACCAATTATATTTGAAAGTTCAAGAGAAGAGATGTGGACTTTGTCATCTAGTAATAAAGAAGGCCAACCAATACCTTTCTTATCATCCTTGACATATCAAAGTTCAGAAATGTATTGACTAAGACCTGTTTGTAGAACCTTTCCAAAAGTTCTAAAGAATTGCACAGACTTACTGGATAGAAGGACAGCAAATCAGAGCTGGAGAGACAATTCAGTTCCCCTATGAGGGACATGCCTAGTAGTTCAGTACAGTGAAGGGTGCTCTCTGTGAGCACCTGTATTTTGTGAATCTTAGTCTTCCTATGACTTTGTTTCAGTTGCTGTAAAAATTAAGTAAAATTAAAGTTGTGAAAGCACTTTACAAATGATAATGTGCTCTGTATAAAGGTTAGTTTTTTAAATTGCAGATCTATTATTCTCACTCATAAAAGGAAGGAGAAACAGGAGCTAGAGACATTTTCATTTCATGCCTCATTCAAGCTTAAGATAAATTATCATAATGTCCTCAGGTGGGGAAAATGCATAGTTTTTCATGAAATGTAACATATGATTATATCATCTCTTTTGTACAGCTTTCTTGGCCCTAAAAAAAATTGCAAATCAAAGGAGGAGAGTGTCCCTGTAATCATTCTTTTTCTTCTCTGGACCATTTCTGTTTTATTCCTCTGTTCTAGATAAAGCTGTAACCACGACAGGATATATTAGCGACTGAAATCCGAACAGAAGGGCAATTCCTAATCAAATTGGCACTAATTTCTTTCAGTACAAATTATCATCATTCACAGCAAATTTGCTTTCAGTGAGCTGTGCCAACCTGAGGTACAGTTCTCAGCACTTTTATCTCAGCCCATCAATACAATTGATCAAATCATTTTGTAACAGCAACATTTTTTTCTCTTCATTTTTTATGATGACCAATAAGGTAGAATGTCAATTTTCTCCATTTATTTCAACCTTGTTCCACTTAAATGAAAACTACTATAAATGGAACTCTGTTTCTCTATAATATTTTTTATTGAAATGAATTGGGATAAAATATGGAAATTTAAAAACATACATGTTGAGGACCTTATAGTAATATTAAGAAGTGAATTTGATCAATTATCTACAGGATACTTACATTACTATCTAGCCTAACATTTTATATCCAAGAAGATATACATATATGTATGTGTGTGTGTAGGTATGTCAGACTACAGATTCGTATGTTGCCGACTGTTCTGCTAGTTTACGTAAATTGTACAGACTTCCAGGTGTCATCATAATATTTATATATAGTTCTCTGACTCCTCCTCATCCACACTGTTGTAGTTAACTGCTCCATCTGTTCAAAATATATATTTTTCTAGGTTTATAATAATGCTATTGTCTACATAGCTTGCCAAATTACAAATATTGTTAAAATGTATCAGAAAGATAGAAACACAAGGCAGTGCTGGGATTCTGCAATCTTGTTCCCGTCTGCATTTAATTACCTTTTGTTGTTGCTCAGATGTAGAGCAGTCTCATGTGCAAACTTGTGGCTACGAAATTTTCATAATTATGGTTTTATTATTTCAGTTTTGTAGTTATAACCACAACAAGATGAAAGACTTCATCTGAAAACAACTGTCTTTACCAGTAAAAAGTGTTAATTACAACATAAATGATGACAGTGAAAATATTGGAAATTTTCAGGTTTAATTAGGTCTACTACAGAAATAGAACTGTCACAAGGCTTAGCATTTTGGCAGTTTGAATTCCTGTATGGGTATTCTTCTTTATGAGGATCACATATAGAGAGTGAGAAAATGAACATGTCATTTGTTTAAAACATATTGTTCAAGTATGTACCAAGCTGAAGTGTAATATTCATTCACAATATGTTACAATGACAAAATATTTCCAATCAAGGTTTCTGCAAAGATACATATTCATTCTTTATGCATTGCCTCTTCTTTCCTTTTCCTAACATATGAGGAGAATCTGAGCCTACGGAGATAAAAGCAGTTCCTCAGATTTATTTTCAAGATTTCTGCCTTCTGTATATTACTTATGTATGTTAAATAATCTTGAGACTCATAACCGAAAGAGTAGGATATATTCTAAGCCCAGTGGAATGGCAGAAGCAAAGTCTCATGACTGCAAAGCAGTAGTCTGCCTGCCAATAAGAAGATCTTAATTGCTATAATTAAAAATAAGAGTCACTTTTATTAAAAACTGAACCCCCTGTTGTGCAAATCATTCTAGTAATGCTTTGCATAACACTCAGGAATTTGTAATGCCTAAGGATAAGACAAAAATGTAACTTTCCCTAACTACTTGCAACTGAAAATAAGTCGTTTGCCAGTAATGGTTTCAAACTATCAAATTGAGATATTAATTAATAAGTTAAATAATAAAAGCACCTAATACAGATAGCGAAAAAGAAGAAATCGGAGTACAATTGAATATGTATACATATATATATATATATATATATGTTTTTAAATTTATTAGTTATATTTTTGCCTGCATTCCTAACAATAAAGCAATTTTCACAGAAAAATATTGTATAACTCACCACCACAATGCTAGCATTCAGCAGGAGCCATGTCAACAATTAAATGAATAACCAGCAGAATTTTCCAAACAAAGCCAACGAAGTGATTGAGAAAAGCTCACCTGGTGATATGGAATCCATATTTTCAGGGAATAAAATATTACCTATGGATCTTGGTGATATTTCTTAACTCCTAACATGCCTTTGTTAGCTGAACTGTATACATAATAATGCAATCTTGGGAAAAAATTACACATTGCCAGCCAAATCTAGGTACAGATTATCAAGGTGGTATCCTCGCTCCCCCATCCTTGGTAATTTTTTGTTATCCTACTTAGGATGTGAGACTTTGCTTTAGCTCAAAACATTGAACCTGCTCCTTTCTGTTCTTTTACACTTCCAAAATCACAGCTGCTTCTTCATCTCTGCTCTGCACACTAGACTATTCCATTCCTACAGAAGGAAGTAGCCCAATTATCTCCAAAATTACTAGGATAAATACCTTGTCTTTTCATAACTAAGTGGTAGGACTGTTTCTACTGTTTTTATCCCCTAACCCTCCTACTTCATACAAGAAAGCATCTGGGGATGGGGATAAGGAGAGAAGAATCAGAGTTTGGGATCATCTATTTCGAGGGGGTGAACTGTTTATGATAAAATATATCTACCCTCACCCACTCCTATGCTTTTACTAGTCAGAGGAAGTTATGCTAAGAGAGAATCACTAGAGAGATTAGAAAGTCCTACAAGAAGGAGAGACTGGACTCTTGGCCTAAGTGTGGTTGCTTTCTGGGTTACAGTCTTCAAGCAGCCCGGGTTATATCAGTGAAAAACAGGGTGAAGTTCTTGAGCAGCTTGAGTTTAGGAATGTTTATGAAATTAGAGTATGGTTCACACTTTTCAAATGGATATTTCAAAGGTGACGTTTCAGGAAAAATTTTCCCCAGTTGTTTGTAACTATAGGATGCCTAGGAAGGAAAAGGTGCCTTTCCCACAACAGATTTCTTAAAAATATTTAGCAGACAGTATCTTCCTACAGGAAGGAGCACAGTAGATAAAGAAGGAGTGGGAGATTTTGGACTAGTTTAATGGCAGCTTAACAAAGCAATACAATATCCATAGGGATTGGGGTTTGGACACATTGTCAGTCCACTTGAAAATGTAGCTGTTGTTCTCTGAGGGAGTTACTGGCTTTGAATGGTAGTGGAGTGAAGATGAATTCATTACAAGAAAACCACGTGCAGTCCACATGAGACTACCATATTGGTAGAGCCACTATATGTAAATAATGATATCATGTGAGACGACTCCAATCCAGACAGGTGTCCAGCAATGTAAGCAGACAATTACCTGCACGTTTTGTTCTTCCCAAGCACCATCTGTCTTAGTCTCTTCAAGCTGTTATAACAAAATACCATAGATGGGATGGCTTATCAAAAATAGAACTTTGTTGCTCACGCTTCTGAAGGCCCAGAATTACAAGATCAAGGCTCCGGCCAATTTTCTGTTGGTTGAGGACCCTCTTCATAGGTGGCCATCTTTTTGTTTGTTTTCACATGGTGGAAAAGGTGAGAAATCTGTTTGGAACCTCTTTCATAAGGGTACTAATCTCATTTATGATGGCTTAGTCCTCATGACCTTATCACCTTCAAAAGGTTTCACCTCCATTAGGTTTTGATGTGTGCATTTTATGTTCAACATATGAATTAGGTTTTAAAATATGAATTATAGGACATTCAGACCATGGCACCATCTAACAATAGAGGACACAAGCCATGGAAAGAGATTGTCTTTATCTCAAAATCAGACCAGGCTAGACTGTCTACTGTAAAGTAAAGGAGCAGGGAGAAGAATGAAAGCAGATCAATCCCTCTCTCCAGTTCAAGTCCTCTTCAACCATCAGAGTAGTTGTGATCAGAATTTAAAATAATGTATTAAACTAGAATTTCAAAATGGACCTAAAGTAACTACAGAGTTACAAAATTTGTCTAAGACACTGTTAAAAGGTAGACAAGCAAGAACTGGCAATAAAATTTGAAGGTGGTTATTGGAAAAAAAACCCCAAAAATAGTTCATGTTTATATCTAGTATGAGATTCTCAATGAACTGTTGAATTGAATATATTAATACATGCTTGTTCTATTAGGTGTCCAGTACCAAACTAAGTCATTCACATTCACATCATCATTATCGTAATTGAATGAGGTAGTTACTATTTCTGCAGCTGAGGGCACTGAGTGGACAGTAAAGCTGTATTTGAACCCAGGTCTGTTCGACTTGCTCTTCTCTAAAGACATTTCTGTGATTTCCTGTTGCATTTAGGAGTAGATCCCAGCCCCCTACCAGGGCTCACAGGGACCTTTACCATCAGCACTTTGTTTCACTCTATGACTCAACAAAGATCCCTTTCTTATTTTGCTAATTTTTAAAATTCTAAACACTTGGTCCAAACATATAAAGTAAACCCACGTATAGCTTTTTGACATATATAAAACAGGAATTCAAAACTCCTAACAAAATGTAGAAAGAATTATTTCTTTTCAATCCTATAATCATGCAGGAAACTTTAGAGGTCAAAGCATGAGCAGAAACATTTGTATGCTTAAAGTCATCTGCACATTTGAGAAATGGACAAAGACAAGTGTCATCGGAAACCATTAAAGATCATTAATTCTTTTTTGGATGAGATAATGAGATCCTCTTTGGAATTTAAATGAATATGCATGAAACATTTTAGGTTATGAAGAGTACATCATCCGCTTTCAAAAAGTTCTTATTCAAAATACATCCGAGATTGGTATATATTTCTTTAATAATAAGAGTTTTCTAATTTTAATTCTAATTTTTAAGATTTAGTTTCATTCTTTAACATCAGGTAAATAGTATATTTCAGTTCCTTTTTAGTAGGTTTATGTCTGCATTTCTTCATCTGTTTCATGAAAAAAAAGATTTCTGAATTTTAGTATGTGTTTTTTAAATAATAGAAACCACATATCCTCATTTCAAATGAGTTTTTAACTATTTTTTTAAAAAACATATAATCCAAATATACTGTCTTTTGATACATACTATCTTTTGATTTTTACCATTTATTTTACTATGTTCATTTAGAAATTTTTCTTTTTTCTTCATATATATATATATATATATATATAATTGTATTTTAGGTTCTGGGGTACATGTAAAGAACATGCAGGATTGTTGCATAGGTACATAAATGGCAATGTAGTTTGCTGCCTCCATCCCCATCACCTATATCTAGCATTTCTCCCCATGTTATCACTCCCCAACTCCCTACCCCTCACTGTCCCTCCCCTAGACCCCACCAACAGACCTCAGTGTGTGATGCTCCCCTCCCTGTGTCCACATGTTCTCATTGTTCAACACCCACCTATGAGTGAGAACATGTGGTGCTTGATTCTCTGTTCCTGTGTCAGTTTGCTGAGAATGATGGTTTCCAGGTTCATCCATGTCCCTACAAAGGACATGGACTCATAATTTTTTGTGGCTGCATAGTATTCCATGGTGTATATGTGCCACATTTTCCCTGTCCAGTCTATCATCGATGGGCATTTGGGTTGGTTCCAAGTCTTTGCTATTGTAAACAGTGCTGCAATGAACACACATGTGCATGTGTCCTTATAATAGAACGATTTATAGTCCTTTGGATATATACCCAGTAATGGGATTGCTGGGTCAAATGGAATTTCTATTTCTAGGTCCTTGAGGAATTGCCACACTGTCTTCCACAATGGTTGAACTGATTTACACTCCCACCAGTAAGAGTGTTCCTGTTTCTCCACATCCTCTCCAGCATCTGTTGTCTCCAGATTTTTTAATGATCGCCATTCTAACTG
>CAUYQU010027116.1:0-68466 GCA_963574635.1 Cheracebus regulus | reverse complement strand
CTTTTTTCAAAGTTATTAGTTTCTTTGCATTGGTTTAGAACATATTCTTTTAGCTCACAGAAGTTTCTTATTATCCACCTTCTGAAGCCTAATTCTGATGATTCTTCACACTCGTTTTCCATCAAGCCTTGTTCCGTTACTAATGAGGAACTAGCGCCCTCTGTAGAAGGAGAGACTTTCTGATTTTGAGTGTTCTCAGTTTTTTTTACGGTGGCTTCTTGGCATCTTTATGGTTTTATCGATCTGTTGTCTTTGTAATTACCAACTTTCAAATTAGGTCTCTGAGTGGACGTCCAGCTTGTTAATTCCCAGCTCCGGAATCTATGTAATTTTCACTGTGGTGACCTGCAACTCTGGCTAAAACAGCAGCGTTGAAATTCATGGTGCTTTTCTGCCCGGGGGTCTCTGGTCTGACTTCCCTCTTCAGTCCCTTTTTCAATCAGCTGGATGGACTGCTCTGCCTTCACAGAGCTCCAAACATCATCCAAAAGGAGACTCAGTCCCGTTTACTCCGCACCAAGAGCCGCCGAGCCGAGGTGCCGGCAAAAAAGCCGCACCAGCTGAAAGGGTCGTGCTGGCGACCCGTGGGGCTCCTCCGCTGGGAATGTCCTGGTCCGTGGGCAGCAAAAATTTATCGGTAAGTGTGGTGTCCACTGGCTCTCTGCGCTTTTACTGGGAGCTGCAATCCTAAGCTGCTAGTGATCAGCCATCTTGGATGTCTCTAATTTTTTTTTTCTTTTGAGACAGAGTCTTGCTCTGTCGCCCAGGTTGGAGTGCAGTGGCGCGATCTCAGCTCATTGCTACCTCTGCTTCCCAGATTCAAGCAATTCTCCTGCTTGAGCCTCCTGAGTAGCTGAGATTACAGGTGTGTGCCACCACGCTTGGCTAATTTTTGCATTTTTAGTAGAGAGGGGGTTCACCATGTTAGTCAGGCTGGTCTTGAACTCTTGACCTCGTGATCTGACCACCTTGGCCTCCCAAAGTGCTAGAATTACAGGCATGAGACACCACACCCTGCCTGTATTTTTAATTTCTAAGAGCTTCTTACTTATTACCACAATTCTTATTTCATGGTTGCAGCATTTCCCGATGACTGAGAAAAGCAGACAGTTGTTTCTTTTTTCCCCTCATCTTTTTCATTTTACTCTGTATTATCTCCATTTCCTGTCTTTCACATCAGAGGCTTCTGTCAAATGCCCAATCATTCCTAGTTCTGTTCACTTTTAAGAACTGGAAGAACTGGAATACCGGCTGGGCATGGTGACTCACAACTACAATCTCAGCACTTTGAGAGGCCAAAATGGGTGGATCCCTTAAGCCCAAGAGTTTAAAACTGGCCTAGGCAATATGGAGACAACCCATCTCTACAAAAAATACAGAAGTTAGTCAGGCATGGTGGTGTATGTCTACAGTTCCAGCTAGTTGGGAGGCTAGAGTGGGAGGTTCAATTGAGCCTATGAGGTCGAGGCTGCAGTGAGCCATAATCATACCACTGCACTCCAGCCTGGGCAACAAAGCAAGACTCTGTCAAACAAAAGAAAAAGAAAAGAACTGGAATATTAAAAATGACTGGAAGACATGTAAAATATACGCACAACACATATATTTTATATTTATATATATATAAAAACAGGGACTTGAGCAATCCTCCTACCTTAGCCTCCCAAAAAGTTGGGATTATAGGTGTGTGCCACTATGCCCGGCCAACATATACTTTATTATTTTTTAATATATATATATATATTTGAGACAGAGTCTTGCTTTGTCGGCCAGGCTAGAGTGCAGTGGTGTGATCTTGGCTCACTACAACCTTCGCCTCTCAGGTTCAAGCGATTCTCCAGCCTCAGCCTCCTGAGTAGCTAGGACTACAGGTGCCCACCACCATACCCAGCTAATACTGGAAATGATACTAGTATTCCTTCCTGCTGACAGAGTCTTGCTCTGTCACCCAGGCTAGAGTGCAGTGGTGCAATCTCGGCTCACTGCAACCTCCACCTCCCGAGTTCAAGCAACTCCCCTGCTTTAGCCTCCCAAGTAACTGAGACTGCAGGCATGTGCCACCATGCCTGACTAATTTTTGTATTTTTAGTAGAGTCAGGGTTTCATCACCATATTGGTCAGGCTGGTCTTGAATTCCTGACCTTGTGGTCCGCCTACCTCAGCCTCCCAAAGTGTTGGGATTACAGGCGTGAGCCACCATGCCTGGCTCCATCATGTACTTTAAACAATTAATTTGTTTACTGTAGCCACACTGAAAAACAAACTATACTATTTTACTTGTTATTAATCTTAAGACTTTCTGATTTGATTTTCAGTTATGTTGAAACAATTTATAATAGTTCTAAAACTCATCCCAACTTAGAAGCCACAAGATTCTCTTTGTGAAAAACAATGATATTCTGACATTTGACACTATTACATGAAGAAGAAAAAAGATGACCTATGCAGATAATATAAAATCAAACACAAAAAACTTTTAGGCTGTATGCCTAATAAAAATCTGTCTTAAGAGCTGAACGCCGTGGCTCATGTCTGTAATCCCAGCACTATGGGAGACCGAGGTGGGTGGATCATCTGAGGTCCAGAGTTCAAGACGAGCCTGACCAACAAGGTGAAACCCCATCTCTACTAAAAGTACAAAAATTAGCCAGGTGTGGTGGCAGGAGCCTGTAGTCCCAGCTACTAGGGAGGCTGAGACAAGAGAACTGCTTGAACCCAGGAGACATAGGTTGCAGAGAGCCGAGATCATGCCACTGCACTCTAGCCTAGGAGACGGAGCAAGACTCCAACTCGAACAAAAAAAAAGTATTGAGTTTAATATTTTTGTTAATATTCATTTGCTATTTCTTTACTATCTTTTTGTTTATTAAAGAGTAACAGAAGTCAAACTTTTGAACAGGTATAGGAAAAAGGCTTAAAATTCAGATATTCTATTCTTTTTTTTCTTGTAAAATTAAGAGGAGACTGTTGCTATATGTAGTTAGAGGTAGAAGAACATTCAAATCATAAATATCAGTGTAGACTTTGAAAATCTCTATATTGGCTTAATCTAAAAAACCAAATAAAAAGACAGAGTAGCAAAAATGTTACATTTTTTAGGACCAGTAGTTTCCTTTAGGATTCTAGGGCTCCTATGTGGAACAGAGAAGTTAAACAACTAACAGTTTATAGGTTTCAACTGGCTATCTTCCACAGATGGCTAAAATGCCAACCAATTTTGGTAGATACCAAAGTGGAAATCAAACAGGAAAGAACTACTAGTAAGTTTTGTCAGCACACAGTTAACATCTTAAGCATTTAAATGTTGAGACCTAACCTCATCTGTATGTAGGCTTCCTGAGGTTCCTTAGAGAAGTATGCAAAGGTATTCCAGAAACTGTAACAACTATCACACTTAAAAAATCTGCTACTAAAGACTGGGCATGTAACTACATATTTTGTATACATCATCACTAATTCTTAACAATACAAAATACTAGTACTATATCTCAGCACAATGAGTTAAAGAATTTTCAGAAAAGTAGCTTGTCCAAGTTCATTTAGTAGGAAATGCTTAAGTTAAAATTTGAAATGAGACCTATTTATATAAAAAGCCTCTTTATACCAGAATGTACTACCTCTTTTTGTACCCAGGAGTTTCCTTTCCAGGCAGTTAGAATCTTGGTCAAAATGAGAGTAAATTGCTCCTGTGGTGTGCAGGGATTCTAACCAAACCTTCAGTTACTGGAGAAAGCTGCAGGCTTTTTCTTTTGTTAAGAGAGAGATGATCTCTTGGAATTAGCAACTCAATGTCAAGACATGACCCTGGCCATTTTACCCAACTTTCACCGAGTTTTAAGATGGAAAGAATTGGTGTATCCTGTATTAAAAAAAATTATTATGATGGGAGGTCAGTGTGGGCAGATCTATGTGCAAGAAAGGCACTATAAAATATTCTAATAGTTTTTTATTTAATCCTTAGGACAATACTTTAAAAAAAACCTCTCCCCAGGATTAAATAAACTAATTCTAGATCCTAGGGCTAAATGGCAGAAAAGGAGTTGAAACTACCATCTTCTAACTCTGTATTCTTTCCATACTATTATGTCACTGACCTAGCAGCTACCCTGAACAAGAAGGAAAAGATAGGAATACATATGATTTTAACTACTATAAATCAGCTTGGTAGAAAAGCAAGAAAAACTAAAGAAATAAACTAACCTTTGCTAGTAACATTATTAAATATAACATAACTTCTTCAACATGCATATAATTTTTGGCAAGCATATTCAGTCACCAAGGAAAACAATGAAAATCTTTAGAATAACTAAAATTTTAATTATACCACATATAATTTGATATATAAAATTTATATAACAAAACATAAACTACAGTCAATTCATGGTAGTGTCTACATTCTGCTACAGTGTATTATTGAAATTTTATCCAAAATGAAACCAAATTTTTAGTAAACTGTAACAAATCAGTTGTTTTGTAATGTTTTGTCATGTATGCTACAGCCTAACAAAATAATAATAATAAAAGTTACAAAATTTAGAAATACTCAGATTTTGTCATTTTAATTAACAGTGAGTAAAAACAAGTACACTTTTAAAGAAAATGTTCAAAGACATACAATACCTGCGGGTCCTCGGTGGTTTTGGAGGAGGAGAATCTTGTTTTTCAGCATCTGTGGAGCTGACCATGTTTTCAGTGTTAATTTCATTCTGCCAAGGGAAAAAATGCTTCACTAAGGTTAGGAGAAAAATAATTTTTCCTCTTCATGTTTCAACTAAATTGTTTCTGTGCTTTTCATCCTTAAAACAATGCCAATTTTGCCAAGTTAAATTAAAAAAAAAAAAAGACTCTTATATTCTGGTTCTATATTTTAGCCTGAAGGACCAGACTTCAATGGGAGAAACTGTATCAAAAAAACAATGCATCATGGTTACTGAAAGATCAAGGTATACAGTAGCATTTTAACACATCTCAAAGGATACCATAAAAACATAGGTTTCCCAAGATAACAATGGATCAAAGAACATAGTATCCTCTCGAGTCCCCCATCACTACCACTGGAAGCTTAATCTATGCGAAGAGAAAAAAAATTCAACAAATAAGGCTTATACAATTTATGGAGTAATGGAGTATCTTTTTATGACTCCCCATTACTACCTAGTACTTTTAAACTGGTCCCAGGATTCATTTTAACCATTTTTTGCCTTACTCTCAGTCTGTCACTATGTGGAGTGTCCTAATCCATTAGGGAATATAGCTCCTATATCACTGGCTAACCAAATGGACCTCAAAAAGGTAGACAGAGCCCATCCCAGGAATATCCTTGGTTCTTGCTGGTCACAAGGACCAATGACTTCATTAACATTGATGTTTCAGAGTCAATATCGGTATAAGAACCTTAGGTTTAGGACTGTAAATAGAGGAGCTGTGAAATTAAAATACTGCCTTGAATTGGTTTCACTGTCAACATATCTCATATTTATCTAGCTAGGGTATTTTAATTCTAGGGTATGTTATATCCAGGAGACAGGAATGATTTTCAACCTTGCCAACATCTCAGATAATTTTAGAAAGCAGCCATCTTTACATATAATATCGACTAAGGAAATCTGAAACTATAGTTGCACTTTATTTTGTTGTTATTGTTGTTTTTAATTAAAAGGCAATTCTGCTATGTCCATCGTGACAGCTTGTGTTTATAACTGTTACTTCAATTATTTCCAACTAAAACAACAGAGATCTCAACTTCCTAGCAATTTTAAGTGCACCCTATCTCCTTATATACAATCTGATGAATCAGAGGTTTTACACATCTCACTACCTGACCAGAAAAACAGAGTTACATCGTAAGACTTAAAGCAGTCATCCTTAATTAAATCCATTCACCAATATCGAGGCATTGGTGAAGAAATATCTGGCTATAGGTAGGGTGACCATACAATTTATTGTCCAAATCAGGACTCTTTAGAGAATGAAAGAGAAGCATTATTAATTATTATACCTAGAAAACTAGTGTAAACTGGTGTGCCTTAGGCAAATCAGGACTTTTGGTCACCAAAGTTTCAGATCCTCAGGTACCACCAGAATTTAGAGACTCTGCATCAAAAAGGTACCCCCTAGGCTGGGCATGGTGGCTCACGCCTGTAATGCCAGTACTTTCGGAGGCTGACATGGGTGAATCACTTGAGGTCAGGAGTTTGAGACCAACCTGGCCAACATGGTGAAACCCTGTCTCTACCACAATACAAAAATTAGCTGGGCATGGTGGTGCACGTCTATTAATTCCAGCTACCTGGGAGGCTATGGAAGGAGAATCACTTGACTCTGGGATGCGGAGGTTGCAATGATGTCACTGCACTCCAGCCTGGGCGACAGAGCAAGACTCTATCTCAAAAAAAAAAAAAAAAAAAAATACTCCCAACATATTATTAAATCATCTACTTATGATTTCCATTAAAAATATAATAATAATTCTATAATAACATTTGGTATTTTGTACCAAAGTATGCACTAAGTAGGTTAAATAAAAATTAAAAGCAAACCATACGAAACCCCTTCTAATTTGAACTGTTTCTAACCTACAAAATAGCATTTTTTTTCGTAGTACAACATAAACAGATTCATGTCATGTCAATGAAATATTTTGTTGTGAAGTGAGTGCAATATCAAACTCACAAAAACAAGCAAACAAAACAACGTTTTCTTTGGATTTTGGAACTGCAGGTAAGGCACTGTGGACATCTATATGAAATGCACTGAACAAAGTCAGCACTGCAGAGGATACTAAAATGTAAAAAGGACATGGTATTATATTTAACTTCAAAATGTATAATTTGGTAAAACTGCCAAAAAAAAGTAGAAGGGTAATACTACAGCCCCAAAGTGGCATAATCAGTACTATGAAACTATGAACTCAGAACAAGAAGTTATTATAGTTGAGAATATTAAGAATGCAATTGAGAAAAAATAAGTTGACAATATTAAGGTAAAATGTAGAATGGCACTGAGGGCTGGGAAAGATTTTGACAAAAAAAGAATGAGGATTGGAAGAGAGAAAACAGGTGGAAGGGCAAAGAGAAGAGATAGTAAGGACATTATAGGTAAACACTGCATGTGACAAAGTAAAGCTTTCGTGAGGGATTCTTTATTCTGGGTAAATAAGAGCATGACAAAGCCATTAACAGGAAGAGCCAAAAGAGAACTTCTGGTGGAGATTAGCTTTCAGAACATACCGAGTTTTCTCTGATTAAAGAAATCAATGTGGCAATGCAGAACTGCAACTCAATGGAAAGACACTACCTAAAAGCAGCATGAATAAAGCCTCCTGGTCACTGGACTTTACAAACAATGCTCTTCTTGGATCTCACAGTTAATGTCTGCTATACACCTATGTCTTCTGATTCTCTTTTATTACCTACAATTTTTGAGTTCACATTTGTGAAGTATACAACTTGCTGAAGCAATCACCAACTTTTGAAATGGATAAGAATTTTAGGAATTAAATAATCTAGTACAGTGGCACAATTATAGCTCTACAGCCTTGAAGTACTGGGCTCAATTAACTGTCTACTTCAGCCTCCCTCATAGCTAGGACTACAGGAATGTGCTAACATACCTGGGTGATGAAATTTTTTTTTGTAGAGATGGGGTATCGCTGTGTCACCCTAGAAGATCTCAAACTTCTGGTCTCAAACAATTCTCCTTGCCTGGAAACCTAAAGAGCTGGGACTACAGGCATGAAATGAGCCATGGCACCTAGCCTGTGTTCTCTTGTTTTAAGCAGAACTTTCTAAAGTTAGCTTGTGTACTATTATTTTCCATATAACAGGGTCGAGCGCGGCAGCTCATGCCTGTAATCCCAGCACTTTGGGAGGCCAAGGCAGGTGGATCAGGAGGTCAGGAGTTCGAGACCAGCCTGGCCAATCCCATCTCTACTAAAAATACAAAAATTAGCCAGGCTTGCTGTCGGGTACCTATAGTCCTAGCTACTCAGAAGACTGAGGCAGAAGAATCGCTTGAACCCAGTAGGCAGAGGTTGTAGTGAGCCGAGACTGTGCCACTACACTCCAGCCTAGGTGTGACAGAGTGAGACTCCATCTCTAAAAAGAAAAAAAAATCTGGATGCATTCAGAGAAAAAGAAAATAAATAAATAACAGCTAAATGAAAGGCTACAAAAAAATTAAGAAACAAATTATCTGATATTTAAGAATATTATCAGCTACAGAAAAAACTAAATAATAAATCAGGGTGCTTTAAAAATAAAAAATATATATATTTTAGGAAAAAAGTCCAGAATTCATGATCACATCTAAAATATACAAACACAAAAAAAGGATCATAACACAAACTATTATTGCTATTGTTTAATCATTCTAGAATTGAAATACTGGTGTTGACAGTACCAGTGATGGTGTCTTTTACAAAAAAGATAAAATGGCATGATGCACAAATGAACAGCTGTTTGCTTATTAAGGTATTTCTAAATCTTGGTCAATATGATATAGCTTACAGAATAAGTTTTCTCTTTAGATCTCTCACTTCAGGAATTCACTTTAGTTGTAAATACCTCCCACCAAAATACTATTTATTTTAAAGTTTAAAATAATCAAGCAGTATATCAAACTAAAATTTCTACAAAAATAATTCTGGAACACAGAACATTTAAAAAAACCTTTTACCTATTAACTAAATTGTCAGAAAAGTAGTAAGTGTGGCTGGACATGGTGGCTCACGCCTGTAATCTCAGCACTTTGGGAGGTTGAGGCGGGTGGATCACAAGGTCAGGAGATCAAGACCATCCTGGCCAACATGGTGAAACCCCGTCTCTACTGAAATACAAAAAAAAAAATTAACCAGGCTTGGTGGTGTGTGCCTATAGTCCCAGCTACTCAGGAGGCTGAGGAAGGGGAATAACTTGATCCGAAGAGGCAGAGGTTGCAGTGAGCTGAGATCATGCCACTGCACTCCAGCTTGGCGACACAATGAGACTCGGTCTCAAAAGAAAAAAAAAAGTGTTTATAGCCTATGCAGCTTTTTGAAATATTAAATATCTCAACTTAGATAAAATTATACAAAATAATTTAAACATTTGTCTGGGCACAGTGGCTCACATCTATAATCCTAGTGCTTTGGGAGGTTGAGGCATGTGGATCACCTGCGATCAGGGATTTGAGATGAACCTGGCTAACACAGCAGAACTCCATCTCTACTAAAAATACAAAAATTAGCTAGGCATAGTGGCACATGCCTATAATTCCAACTACTTGGGAGGATGAGGCAGGAGAATCGGCTTGAACTTAGGAGACAGAGGTTGCTGTAAGCTATCATCACTGCACTCCAGCCCTAAGCGACAGAGTGAGACTTCATCACACACAAAAATGCAAATACAAACAAAAAAACACACATTTGATTCTACATTATAAAATATTTGGCTAGATTCAGAACATGTCATAACAGCATTTAATTAAGCTAAAGGCATTGTAGGAGGTTTTCTTGGACAATAATTCCTATGTTAATGAAGAAGAGTAAGAATGAGATCACATAAAACTTAAAAACCTAAAATTGGCACTTCGCTAATAAAAGAAATGCATATTTCCTAAAACTCATGAACCAATATTAGATTTATCTTAACAAACTGAGATCACCTTTTGGCAATAAATCTCTCATTTGGAAAACCAAGAACGTTCAAACAAATATTCCGGGAACTGACAAAACCATTTAAAGGGAGAAAAGAAAAACGAAGATTATAAGTTTTGTAACTCATTTCTTCATACTTGGTTAAACAATAGTTATCACAGACTCGATAAAGATGTAAAGAAAAATTCCACACACACAAAAAAAGTTCAGCACCTTTAGGAACAAGGTGGTTATATATAGAAAGGAAACAAGACAATTGGTTAGAAAACAAGGGCAGAAATGAGAACACTATGAGAAAACAGTATTTTTCTCAGGTCTGAAAGTTGAATATCCAATAAGATATTAGAAGGCTAAAATAACACTGAATTACAACATGACAAAAAGGAGTTAACTATGGCTCTATAATTCTGCTTAACTGGAAAAAGCATATACACAAATAACTAAAACACTTTGTACAAAATAAAATTCAAGTACAATCAATGCAGAATTACTTAAGTGGGGGTGGAAGGGAAGAGTAAAGAAAACAATGCAATTATTTTTTTAAAAAGTAAAACATTAACGACGTAATGATTTTTGACATAAGATCTTTCCTAACTTTATTTAGAACATTATTTACTTTATATTAAAGTCATTAAATATCATTCATAATAGAGATACAGATAAGAAGGAAATGAGTTTAACAAAATCCATGTTAAGTAAAAATAATAAATGTCCTGGACACTCTTGTGTCAGACAAAATACAAGATGACAACTAAAAGCTAAATATTACATCTTAACAAAAAGCAAAAGTTTCCTAAAATTAATAGGCCAAGAACACTTACCACTCCATCAGTAACTTCCTGAGCTCCACGAATTTCATATAGTTGTAGCTGTTGTTCAAACAGTTGGGCAATAGCTCTATGAACAAGCTCATACTGCTCCTATGAGGGAGAAAAATGATTAAAAAAACAAAAAGAAAAAAACATTTTTTTTAAAAAAAGAAAGCATTTATAAAATACAGTTTATAAAGGAAAACAACTATACCTTTGTTTGTACTGCAGAATGCCTTTGTGTTCTCATTTCTTGTATTAAATTAAATACATTAAATTCCTCTGGTATTTTCTAAAACAGAAAATTTAATACATAAGCTTTGTATATCTATTCAGAAAACAGTAAAAAATTTAGCTTTTCACATAAAACTTGAATAAATGTTAGTTTACTGCAAACATTTATTGAACACCATCTACTGTATCTCAGACACTATGCTTGGCACTATGGAAACAAAACTGTTCTTGACCCTCAGCATTCAAGCTGGGGAGCCAGTTATGTCCAGCCAAAGCGTGGCTGCAGCAAAGGCTGCGGCTAACTGCTGAGTGTGTGGAGTGACAATATAGTTGGATATTAAAAGAAGGTTAACCCATAAGAAGTGAAGGAAATATGCATAAGCATAGCAGATTGAATGTATAATCTATCTGGGGAATTCAGAAGTTTGATGTAGATAAAGCCTAAGACTAAAAAAGAAGGAGAACGTACTCAGAGGAGGAGAGAAGATAAGGGTATTTGGGATCAGACTGTGAACATAATAAAGAGACTGAACTTATTCTATAGGCCAGTATCTTCTGCATTGGCTATATGAGGACCAGCTAAAAGACCTAGGCAAAAATATAGATCCCTTGGCTCCATCTTGGGGAACTAATTATGAAACAACCTAGACAATTCTTCTGTGTACATGGAACTGGACCTACTACAATAGGCAATGTTGACATGGAAGATCCGATATTCACGTAATTTTTGTATCAGGAAAGACGATAGCCTGAAAAGGTGAGGAACTGTTGGAGGTTTACAGAAACAAAACTATCAGACCTGTTATCAACAAGACTATTTTGGAGTGATTAAGATGGAAGAGTTAAAAATGATTTCCAGGTCTGCTGCTTGGGAGTTCTTTATGTACATTATAAGATTTTTACATCAAGACTTAACCTAGGTCAGGCGCGGTGGCTCACATCTGCAATTCCAGCACTTTGGGAGGCCAAGGCAGGTGGACCACCTGAGGTCAGGAGTTTCAGATCTGCCTGGCTAACATGGTGAAACACCATCTCTACTAAAAATACAAAAATTAGACAGGCGTGATGACAGGTGCATGTAATCCAAGCTACTCGGAAGACTAAGGCAGGAGAATCCTGGCTAACATGGTGAAACACCATCTCTACTAAAAATACAAAAATTAGACAGGCATAATGGCAGGTGCATGTAATCCAAGCTACTCCAAAGACTAAGGCAGGAAAATCGCTTGGACCTGGGAAGCAGAGGTTGTAGTGAGCCAATCTGGGTGACAGAGTGAGATTCCATCTCAAACAAACAAACAAACAAACAAACAATCAAGACCCAGGCCAGTTGTTGGTGGCTCATGCCTGTAATCCCAGCACTTTGGGAGGCCGGGGCAGACAGATCATGAAGTTGGGGGTTCAAGACCAGCCTGGCCAACATAGTAAAACCCCGTCTCTACTACAAATACAAAAATACAGCCAGGTGTGGTGGCGGGCACCTGTAATCCCAGCTACTAGCAAGGGTGAGGCAGGAGAATTGTTTGAACCCAGGAAGCGAAGGTTGCAATGAGCTGAGATCGAGCCATTGCACTCTAGCCTTGGCAACAACAGTGAAACTCGGTCTCTAAAAAGGCAATGAAATTCAGTATTGGAAAAGTCAGTCAAATATTCACTCACTTAGAACATTCTTACACTGTTGCCCAATGCATTATCTCGAGGTAATATGCAGCAATTATACCTTTTCTCTATCTTTCTTGTTTTAATCGTTTTTATTTTTAAATTATTTTTAGAGACAGGGGCCTACCTCTGTTGCCCAGGCTGGTCTTGAGCTGGGATAACAGACATAAGGCACCATACCTGGCGTTCACTACATTTCTTACTTAATAAAACTACTTCAGAAAAAATAACATGTACAATAAAATACACACTATAATTTACTGCAATTAATGATTAAGTATGAAAACTGTAATAGATCAATTGGATATAATGCTACAAAAAAATTATTCTTACCCCAGCTTTTAGTAAATTCCACGTATAATCTATGGCACAAATGGCACCTGTTCTTCCACAGCCTGCACTAAGGATACAAAGTTTGAAAAAAAAATTTGATTTTTGTGACGAACTATAAAATAAATGTGGATGGATATGTTAATATTCAGAAACAAAAAAAAATCACTTAAGAAGTTTGACAAAATTCTACTTAGTAAACAAAATAAAGTATGTTCATGGCAACATCCGTAACATAGTACACATAAACACTGTGATTTTTCCTATATGTGCATATCTATGATGAAGTTTAATTTATAAATCAGGCACAACAAGAGATTAACAACGATAATTAGTAACAAACTAGAACAATTATAACAATCTGCCAATATCACTTCTCTTGAGGTTTGGGCCATTATAAATAAAATACGGGTCACCTGATCATAAGCATTAGGACATCATGACAGTCCATTTGATAACTGCAATGCCTCCTGTGTGACTAATGGGCTGGTAGAGTCTACAGTGGACTATGGGATGATTTCTCTCTCAGGCAGGACATACTTCCCCATGCTTCTTAGAATGGTACAGCATCTAAAACTTACAAATTGTTTACCTTTGAAATTTTCCATTTGATATTTTTGGACTGTGAGTAGCTGAGACTGAAGAAATTGAAGTCATGAATATGGAGGGCCTACTGTATAAACATTTCATTTAAGGGGCTGGGCACAGAGGCTTATGTCTGTTGTCCCAGCACTTTAGGAGGTGAAGGCAGGAGGATCGCTTGAGCCTGGGAGGTCGAGGCTGCAGTGAGCCATGATGGCACCAATGCCAGCCTGGCTAACAGTGCAACTCCATCTCAAAAAGAAAAAAAAATTAATTTAAGAACTTCCAAGAGTAAGTGACTCAGAATAGCTACTAAGCTGTAACTCTGGAAGTCTAATGCTACATCAGAAAATGTGACTAGCTGACAACACCCTTGCAGAGACATATTTATCCTATGTTCAAGATGGCTCTTGTGGCTGGGCGCAGCAGCTCATGCCTGTAATTCCAGCACTTTGGGAGGCCTAGGCGGGTGGATCACTTGAGGTCAGGAATTTGAGACCAGCCTGGCCAACATGGTGAAACCCCATCTCTACTAAAAAACACATAGGCTGGGCGGGTGGCGGGCACATGTAATCCCAGCTATTTGGGAGGCCGAGCCAGGAGAATAGTTTGAATCTGGGAGGTGGTGATTGCAGTGGTCCAAGATCACACCATTGCACTCCAGCCTGGGTGACAAGAGCAAAACTCCATCTCAAAAGAAAAAAAAGATGTTATTGTTTTAGAGTACAGAAGGAAATATCACCATCATTTCAATCTATAGAAGGTATAGGAAAGGTGAAGAATATTACAAGCCCTAGAAAATAGATGGAACAACAGCAGTGATTTCATCAAAAGAACAAGACAATGATATGCTCTCATATCCCAAAAAACTAATGGAAGCTGGGGAATGTAGAGTACATACCACAGGTTTTTTATTTTAAAACATGACAGGCTGGATACGGTTGCTCACGACTGTAATCCCAGCACTTTGAGAGGCCAAGGTGGGTGGATCACCAGAAGTCAGGAGCTCAAGACCAGCCAGGCCAAAATGGTAAACCTTGTCTCTACTAAAGATAAGAAAAAAATTAGCTGGGCATGGTGGTGGGAACCTGTAATCCCAGCTACTTGGGAGGCTGAGGCAGGAGAATCACCTGAACCTGGGAGGCAGAGGTTGCAGTGAGCCAAGATCACGCCATTGCACTCCAACTTGGGCAACAGAGTGAGACTCCGTCTCAAAAAAAAAAAGAAAGAAGGAAACACATGATAAAAATATTTGAAAGCAACTGCTTCTCAACTCAAAAAAGGCTTATGCTCCTTAGAATGGAAAATCACTATGAGTAATTATGTTACTGACATCACCAGAATAATCTTTGGCAAAAAACTCCACAAAGTTGTGCAGCATTTGAATGCCTATTTTGAAACATACCTATCAGTAGTTTGTTAAACATGTAACATAAAAATTCCTGATAAAAGTACACTATCAGAAACCTAGGATGATTTTTAAAAACTCTTAATAAACACCAATTATACTAATTTTTAGTTGTTGATACATTTGTGAATTCTGTGCATCAAAACACAGAATTTTAGTTGAGTTACTAGAGATAAATTATATATATCTGAATTTGTATGATAATATAAAGATACAGATAACCAGATCAATGAAACACAATAGGAAGTTCAGGAACAGATCTGAGTACATGTAATATTTCTTACGTAATGGTGAATTCTCCAGAGGAGATTAGACCATTTGATAAGTGGCACAGGGAAAGTTAGCCATCAGTGAAGAGCAAAAATTAAATTCTGATCACATGCCTTAACTATAAAAAAATTAAAGATGGATAAAAATGTTAAAAAGTAAATATATGAAAGTACTAAAAATATATAAACTATTGTGTTAGGGAAAGACTTTCTATGTATATCTCATTGGACAAAAACTGTAAATATATCTCAACGGACAAAAATCATCCAAAAAGCTGACACGACAATGTAAAACTTATGTATATCAAACAGGCAGAAGATAGGAAAAACCATGTTACTTACAACATGACTAAAAGTTAATATCCTCAATATATAAATAATTTGTATAATTATTAAAAGATGAGGCTGGGTGCGGTGGCTCATGCCTGTAACCCCAATACTTTGGGAGGCCAAGGTGGACGGATCACCTGAGGCTGGGAGTTCAAGACCAGTCTGACCGACATGGAGAAATCCCATCTTTACTAAAAATACAAAATTAGCCGGGCATGGTGGCTCATGCCTGTAATTTCAGCTACTTGGGAGGCTGAGGCAAGAGAATAACTTGAACCTGGGAGGCAGAGGTTGTGGTGAGCCAAGATCATGCCATTGCACTCCAGCCTAAGCAAAGAGAGTAAAATTCTGGCTCAAAATAATAATAATAATAATAATAATAATAATAATAATAATAATAATAAAGATGAATGCTATATAATAGTAGGCAAAGTATACAAACAAGTAATTTACAGAAGAATATAAACAAGGAAGAAAAAAACCCCTTGCCTTTCACACAGGCATTTAAAGAGAAAACAAAGGCCAGGCATGGTGGCTCACACCTGTAATCCCAGCATATGGAAGGCCAAGGCGGGCAGATCACGAGGTCAGAAGTTCAAGACCAGTCTGGCCAACATAAAGAAACTCCATCTCTACTAAAAACACAAAAAATTAGCTGGGTGTGGTGGTGTGTCTGTAATCCCAGCTACCTGGGAGGCTGAGGCAGGAGAATCACGTGAACCCGGAAGGTGGAGGTTGCAGTGAGCCAAGATCATGCCACTGCACTCCAGCCCAAGCAAAAAAGCAAGATTCCATCTCCAAAAAAAAAAAAAAAAAAAAAAAGGCAAAAAAAAAGATAACACACAGTATTGGGGAAGGTATAGGAAATAGGTACTCCCACATACTGCCAGTAGTAGAATTAAGTGGCATCAATTTTCTAGATAGCACATTAAAAAATACTCATTAAAATACTTTAAAACTTTATATTCTTTAACCAAGAAATCTCACTTCTGGATATTTATCCAACAATAAATTTATTCTAATAATTGCAGATGTGCTCAAAGATTTAACAAGACTGGCCAGTAAAGCAAATTAAAAACAAAAAAGAGAGTGGCCACTGAACACTTAAACTGTTGTTTAAAATAGATGAAAAAGAATGGGGAGAAAGGTTATAAATTAAATGGCAAAGAATAGAGGTTAAATATATAGTGCAGTTATAGCATACTGTAGACAAATATTTATATGATCTAGAAAAGTGTACATGACACACTGAATGGGGAAACATTCTTTTAAAACAATACTAAATATACATGCCAGGAGTGATGGATCATGCCTGTTATCCCAGCACTTTGGGAGGCCAAGGCGGGTGCATCACCTGAGGTCAGGAGTTCGAGACCAGTCTGGCCAACACAGTGAAACCCTATCTCTACTAAAAATACAACAATTAGCTGGATGTGGTGGCATGCGCCTGTAATCCCACCTACTCAGGAGGTGGAGGCAGGAGAATCGCTTGAACCCAGAAGGCAGAGGTTGCAGTGAGCCGAGATTATGCCATTGCACTCCAGCCTGGGCAACAAGAGCGAAACTCTGTCAAACAAAACAAAACAATACCATACACACACATATACACACTGAAAGGACACATTCTTGAGTTTTAACAATGGTTATCTCCAGTGGAACTAGTGGAAAAGAAAAGGAATTTCCTTCCTTTTATGGATGTGTTTTCTAAGTCATTACAGTTAACAAATTGTTTTGGTTGTTAAAAAATATTTAACGGTCAATTTATTTTTTGATGAAAAGCCTTCCTATATAAATGGATTTATGATTGAACAGGAAATAATTTTAACTAACTTGTAAGAAGTGAAAGCAATTTCTTTATCTTTTAATCCTATAATTAAACATATTATTTTTAACTAGTCAATCCTACTTAATTAAATGGTCAACTAACCCCTGAATTAACCACAGAAAAAAACTGTGTGTGTGTATTGTTTTTTTTTGAGATGAAGTCTCACTGTTGCCCAGACTGGAGTGCAGTGGTGTGATCTCAGCTCACTGCAGCCTCCGCCTCCCAGGTTCAAGTGATTCTCCTGCCTCAGCCTCCTGAGTAGCTGGAACTACAGATGCACGCCACCTCACTCAGCTAATTTTTGAATTTTTACTAGAGAGGAGCTTTCACCATGTTGACCAGGATGGTCTCTATCTCTTGACCTCATGATCCACCTGCTTCGGCCTACCAAAGTGCTGGGATTACAGGTGTGAGCCACTGCGCCTGGCCAGAAAAAAGTTGTTTTAATGCACCAAGTTGTTAACTGATTCCCACATCTCTACCAGCAAGTTACCTTCTTGGTCCATAAATAAAAAGCAGCCCTTTTACTTCCTTAATTATAAGCATTACAATCAGACCAAGTGAATAAGAAAACTATCTTCAGCGCTTCAACTCCACTGAAAAAATATTTTAACTATGTAAATAATCAAAAACAAATCTATAAGTTTGAAAAATCTCATTTACTTTCTATAACAAATGTGAATGCAGATAACAAGTGCCTTAGAGAAAAAATTGATAGCAGTCTTATGAAATAAGTACTATGACTGTAAGGCTTTGAGAGGAATCTAATGCAAACTAAAAATTCAGAGTAGAAAAACTGACTAAGGATTCAAGTAGCTTCTACTAGGTAGAAACCCATACCTACATAATAAAATTCCAAAAATTAGGTTTCAAAATACCCTATATCACCCCTATCATAATGATACCTATATTCTTTTTTTTAGGAGATAGGGCCTACTATGCCACCCAGGCTGGAGTGCAGTAGTGCAATCATAGCTTACTGCAGCCTCAAACTTCTGGGTTCAAGCAGTCCTCCTGCCTTGGCCTCCCAAAGCACTGAGTCACTACACCCAGCCATGACACCTATTGCGAACATTTAGTATTTTGTCGACTAATTCAATTTTGTGCTTTTCCTTTTAAAAGGGTATTTTCCATTACATTCCTAAATCCACAACACAAATTTCTTTGCATTATGTATTGTACGCAATGTATACATATACCTATATGTGTACATATCTATTAGGTATATTCAGCTTTGTATTACATATTAATGTATTAGCTACATATTACATATTTAGCTTTGTATTATCTGTATCATGAGAATGACCAGATGACAGAAATAAGTCAAAATGTTGTATCAAGAAAAACTGGTTATCTTAAACTGATTTCTCTTAGATAAAATTATATTAGAATTAATTCCCTTCTAGAATACTAAATTAACTGCCCCCCAAGAATAAATCATCTCATGTTCATTCCCCTAAAAGTCAAAGGCAGAGTTTACATAATTTCTCAATCCATCTAAATGAGTAATTCTGCAAAACCTAACTGAACTTCAAATATTATTTGAATATACGAAAAGATTTCTATTGAGCAATTTAAAGTAGACACACCTATACTTGTACTTTCATATTCAGAGGTAGCTTACTTAACAAGGTCAGTAATCACTGAATTTTAATGTAATGCTTATAATGAAGTAATCCACTATAAAACTTAATAAAAATTATCTAGTAAATGTGTATCAATAGTTTATATTACTTTACTATAAAAATCCTGGCTGGCCAGGCACGGTGGCTCACATCTGTAATCCAGGAACTTTGGGAGGCTGAGGTGAGCAGACCATGAGATCAGGAGTTCAAGACCAGTCTGGCCAATATGGTGAAACCCCAACTCAACTAAAAATACAAAAATTGTCCAAGTGTAGTAGTGTGCGCCTGTAATCCTAACTACTTGGGAGGCTGAGGCAGAAGAATTGTTTGAACCCAGGAGGCGGAGGTTGCACTGAGCTGAGATGGTGCCACTGCACTCCAGCCTGGGCAACAGAGCAAGACTCTGTTTCCAAAAAAAAGAAGTCATGTTGCCAAGCATAGTGGCTTACGCCTATAATCCTAAAGCTCTGGGAGAGCAAAGAAGGAGAATCACTTGAGGACAGGAGTTAGGATCTGCTTGAGCAACAGAGCAAGATCTGGTCTCTTAAAAAAAAAAAATAGTTCAGTGTGGTAGCACACACCTGCAGTCCTAGCTGCTTGGGAAGCTGAGGCAAAAGGATCACTTAAGGTCAAGAGTTGGAGTTTACAGTGAACTATGATTGTATCACTCCACTCTAGCTTGGGCATTAGAGTGATATCCTGTTTTTAAAAATCTCATGAAAGTGTTTATCAGGAACGAAAATTGCTTGGTCATTGTTTCAGGGAAATTGATTAAAAGAAAATACTACTATATTGACTTTAAAAAGTAGAGTATGATGAGCATCTTAGATTATATGCTCTAATCAGTGAACAGTAAAAAGAGTATGTTCTATAGCTTTCCACCATGTGAGTACTATTTTCAGATAGATGATCCTGTTTTAATGCAACAATAAACAGTCGGTCAACTAGATTAGACCACATTAATTTACAAGGCCCTAGTCCCAAATGTCCTTTCAAGGCTAGGAGAAATTCAAGATTACTATAATATTAATGCAGAAATAAAACCTTATGTAACATCAAACTTAAAATATTGTTATTTATAAACGGGAAATTCTTCTGTACCTGCAATGAATACAAATAGGAACATCTTCATGTTCTTGATATTTCCTCATTAAGCTTATCATGTCGAGAATAGAATCAAACGATGAAGGAACATCATGGTCTGGCCAGTTGACATAATGGAACTGATACAGTCTACGAGATTCCTTCGAGAAAAAAAGAAAGTCAACAATTAGGAAAATACTTCGCAAAGTTTAAAGCTGCACATCTCATTTAACTGTTCTAAGAAATTTGTGTGGCATTTAGCACTGCTTTTAAAAAAACCCAAATAAATAATAGCCAACACTTATTGACTATTTACCACATGCCAAGTTATCTAAGGGCTTCACATGTAACAATTTATTTCATTTCCATGAGGAAAATACTGTTAATACTACCCTCATTGAGACACACAGATAAAATAACTTGCCCAAAGTTTCATATGAAGTGACAAATGTGGGCTCCGGAAGTTCTACTTCCAGAGCATGTACTTTAAACATTACATTATATATACTATTTAACTAATCCACACTATTAAATGGATGAGCAATATACCACAAGAACTATGTTAGAGTAATATCCATTGTAATTAGAAGACTAATAGAACATAAACTCAAAAAGAACTGAGAGATGAATTTGTCCAATCCTAAACTCACTTGTCTTCTTACAGATTAGTGGTTCTCAATGTATGGTTTGGGTAACCCCCCACACTTTTTGGGGGTCTATGAGCTTTCAATAATTTTCAGAATAATACTAAAATGTTACTTGCCTTATTTTTTAACGGGCGATAAAATATATGCTTATATATTCATGTTTTTAAAAAATTTCTCAGTTTTAATTTCAAATCTAGTACATACTGAAAGATACAACCCACAGAAACAAAAAATCTTTAGGATCCTCAATAACTCTGAAGAATGTAACGGAGTACTGATGTCAAATGTTTTTTGAGAATGGTTATTGTAGAGCAATATTCGGAATCTAACAGCAATACTCGGAATCTAAGCAAAACCATACTCAAATTCTACTTAAAAGCTTCTGTATCTTCATCTACGTGCAATGGACTTAACAGTATCTGGATAATATGCAGTTAGGAGAATTGAGATGTCCGATCTACTACAGAAATTCAAAAAGGTAATTATTATTATTACTGTAGATTCAAAAATTAGCAACCAGGCCAGACTCAGTGGCTCACACCTGTAATCCCAACATTTTGGGAGGCCAACACAAGAGGCAAGAAGATCACTTAAGGCCAGGAGTTTGACAGCAGCCTAAGCAACAGAGCAAGACTCCATCTTATAAACTATACAAAATTTAGCTGGGTTTGGTGGCTCATGCCTGCAGTTTCATATACTCAGAAGGCTGAGGTGGGAGGACTGCTTGAGTTCAGGAGTTCAAGTCCAGCCTGGGCAATATATAATGAGACCTTGTTGCCTTAAAAAAAAAAAAAAAGGTAAGGGTGGGCAGAGCAGTGAGCCTCAACTAAAAAGAATATGTATCTAAATGAAGACTTAGCTTTGATGGTGACTTTTCTTTAACAGATTGTAAACTAGTAAAACAGGGTAATAATAATATAAACAATGCAATAATCTGCTTACTGTAATAGAGGAAAAATATTTAGAACAAAGAAGGCATAACTACTCCAAATTTAATAAATTTAGGGAATGCTATAATTAACATTACTTTATTATGTAATGTGATAAGCAGATATGTCAAAATACTAAATAAAATTATTACACTCCCATTTTTGTTGTCATAACTAAAAAATCAGGAAATTTCCTTAACTATGTTAAATAACATGGTATGGTATTTATATAGTTTATTTTTTTAGTAGCTAAAAGCTTATTAGTTTAGTAGCTAAAAGTTTATTAGTTTATTTAGTAGCTAAAAGTTTACTAGTGCTTTAAAAATAAAAATTCCTGATAACTTTTTCACTTACAAAAAACCTATAAAGCAGATATAAAGCAAAACAATTTTCTAGCAAACCCGTTTTACCAAATAAAACATTTAGGTAGTAGTAAGGATTATGGTTTCTATTTTATTTTTTGAGACAGAGTCTTGCTCTGTTGCCCAGGGTGGAGCACAGTGGCACACGGAGACAGGTTGCAGTGAGCCAACACTGTGCCACTGCACCATCTCCCAGGCTCAAACAATTCTCCTGCCTCAGCCTTCCGAGTAGCTAGGATTATAGGTGTGCACCACCACGCTCGGTTAATTTTTGTTTTTTTTTTTAGTAGAGATGGGGCTTTGCCATGTTGGCCAGGCTGGTCTTGAACTCCTGGCCTCAAGTGATCTGACTGCCTTAGCCTTCCAAAGTGCTGGGGATTTCAGGCATGAGCCTGAACTTTTATTTCAACTGGCCTCAACTTTTATTTCAGATTAAGGGGTACATGTGCAGGTCACACGGTTATATTATGTAACACTGAGGTCTGGGATACAAATGATCCTATTACCCAGGTATTGGGCATACTACCCAGTATGTGGTTTTTCAGTCCATGCTCCCCTCCCTCTCTGTATCTTCTCTTTGAAAACTATTCTCTATTCTCAAACTATTCTCAAAACTGTTTTTGAGAAAGACTCTTGTTCTGCTGCCCAGGCTGGAATGCGGTGGCACAATTAAGGCTCACTGCAGCCTCAATCTCCTGGGCTCAGCCTTCTGAGTGAGTGGGACGATGGACACATGCCACCAGGCCTGGCTGACTTTTTCCTTTTTGTAGAGATATCTCACTATGTTGCCCAGGCTAGTCTTGAACCCCTGGACTCAAGTCACCCTCCAGCTTCAGTCTCCCAAAGTGTTGGGAATACAGGCACGAGCCACTGCACGCGGCCTGGACACTATTCTTAGAGACAGTCTATAAATAGAAAGTACCTACATTTTGAAATTCGAGTAAGAGTGTCCTAATGAAGTAGTCTGTTCTTGCTTGCTCATCCTCCTAAATAAAGAGAAACATTTGTAAGTCAGTGAAAATATCAAAACAAAAAGACACATCAAAACAAATAAAATACTTGTATTAAAGTCCACAACATAAAATCAACCTTTAAAATTCCAGATGTACTTGACAATTATTTTTAAAATTCTAAAAGTCATCAATTTGTAGACGTTTGAGGTGACAGACATGCTAAGTATCCTGATTTGATCATTCCACATTGTAAATTATACATATATGTACCAAAATCACACTGTACCCCTTTAATAAGTATAGACATTATAGGTCAATTAAAAAAATAATAATAAAAGAGAAAAAAGAGCTAGTAAGCCATGAAAAGACATGGTTGAACCCTAAATGCACATTACTAAATGAAAGAAGCCAATCTGAAAAGACTACATACTGTATGATTCAAACTATATGACTTCTGGGCTAGGAGCAGTGGCTCATATCTATAATTCCAGCACTCTGGGAGGCCAAAGTAAGTGGATCACTTGAGGTCAGGAGTTTGAGACCAGCCTGGCCAACATGGTAAAACCCCATCTCTGCTAAAATACAAAAATTAGCTGGACTTGGTGGGACACACCAGTAATCCCAGCTACTCAAGGAGGCTGAGGCAGGAGAATCACTTGAACCCAGGACGCGGAGATTACAGTGACCTGAGATATTGCCACTGCACTCCAGCCTGGGTGACACAGGGAGACTCTGTCTCAAAACAAACAAACAAAAACAAACTATGTGACTTCTGGAAAAGGCAAAACTATGGAGACAGTAAAAATAGTGACTACCTAGGTTTGGGAAAGGGGTGAGAGGAATGAATGAAGGTGGAGTACAGGACTTTGAGAGCAATGACACTATTCTGTATGATACTACAGTGGTGGATACACGTGATCATATATTTGTCCAAACACACAGAATGTGTAACAACAAGAATGAACCCTAAAGTAAACTGTGAACTCTTGCTGATAATGACTTGTCAATGTAGGTTTGTGAATTGTAACAAAGGGACTGCTCTAGTAGGGAATGTTGATCATGAGAGGGCTATCTATATGTGTGGGGGTGGGGTATATATAGAAAAATCTCTCTACCTTCCTTTCAATTTTGCTGTGAACCTAAAACTGTTCTAAAAAAGGCTGGGGGTGGTGGCTCATGCCTATAATATGAGTACTTTGGGAGGCTGAGGTAGGTGGATCGCTTTAGCCTAGGAGTTCAAAACCAGCCTAAACAACATGGCAAAACACTTGTCTCTACAAAAAAACACCCCACAAAAATTAGCTGAGGACTGAGACACAGGCTTGTGGGCTCAGCTACTTGGGAGGTTGAGGTGGGAGGAACACTGAGTCCAGCAGCGAGGCCAAGGCTACAGTGAGCTGTGGCCACGCCGATGCATTCCAGCCTGGGTGACAGAGTGAGACTCCGTCTCAAAAACAAACAAACAAACAAACAAACTTGTATGCACAGTTAAAAAAAAAAATCAATTTGCTTATGTGAGTTTTACTTATACATAAAAAAAAAAAATAAGTGTCTAAACAATTAGGCATCTATCATCCCATAAAATATTTGCAAAGTAGTAACCACCCCCAGAATCATGTAACAAAAATAATACAAATAGAATGTCATTCCTCATTATCAACCATCATATCCCATCTTCAACCATTTTACCTTTCCAGAATGCATGATTTTCCCTAACATTCAAGTTTCAATTAACTAGATAGCAACTGAAGAAGGGGGAAGAGTATTCCAAATTATTATTATTATTATTATTATTATTATTATTGTGGTGGTTGACGGTAACATAGCCACTTTAAAGGTTTCTTACTGTGATTTAATCGAAGGATTAATCTATACCAGTCTATCACTAAGCAAATTATTATTTTTGCCTTATTGGTTAAAACCACGGATAGTTTAGAACAGGGATTATGAAGAACAATAGTGTATGTTGTTTTATTAATAAAAATAATACTCACTATTATAGCTGCTTTTTTTTTTTTGGACAGACTCTCACTCTGTCGCCAGGCTGGAGTGCAGGGGCACAATCTTGGCTCACTGAAACCTCTGACTCCCTGATTCAAGCAATTTTCTTGCCTCAGCCTCCTAAGTAGCTGGGACTACAGGCACATACCACCATGCCCAGCTACTTTTTGAAATCACACTAATTTACTTTGAACTTTTCACATAATATTTGAACTTTTTCAAATAATATTTCTGTAAAGGACCATATAGTAAACGTTTCTGGCTTTTTTGCACCATAAGTCTTTGTCTATCCAACTTAGCTACTGTGATAGACTTCCATAAATTAATAGGCAAAGATGTGTTCTAATAAAACTTTATTTACAAAACAGGCAGTAGGGGCTAGATGTGACCCTTAGGTAGTGTGCTGATACCTATTCTAAGTGGCTACATGTGGCAACATGTGATTGCGCTCCTGCTAACCAGTCTTCACCCTTACAATACCACTTTACCCTTGTCCTCATCCCACATCAACAGAGTTCCAGAAAAGACTGTCATTTCTCAGTCTCAAACTGCCTGCCAAGTAGTCAAGTGACTATCATTATTTTTACCAACATGCTTTCTATTTATAAATTTGATTTTTGTTGGCAACTAAGTCCATGATAACAAATCCTGAGTTGTCTGAAACAATTACAAGACAACAAATTACCTTCCAATTTTAAATCATCAAAGAAAATATTTCTTCAGCATGAGTCAACCCTGGCTGACAAATTAAACCAGTCATTACTAATCAAGTCAAACCACCTGTAAGTTATCTACTTTTTTCTTTTTAATAAATCTTTCTCCATTTTTTTCTTTGTGAACCATTTATAGAGATATATCTTTTAGTTTAATTGAAAAACCATTCCCTCAAGAATCAGTTCATTTTCTACGTTATAAAACCACTGCATCCTTTCCTATATCCATTATTGTAAATTGTTGAACATTCCTGACTCCCAAATGTTCAAAAATTTCAAGCTGGTTTGTTGCTGAATGTTAAGTACTGTATTTTCACTTGAATTGCAATATTCGCTACAGTTATCCTATTACATCTAAATTTACAAATGTTTGGCTGGATGTGGTGGCTCGTGCCTGTAGTCCTAGTACTTTCGGAGGCCAAAGCGGGCAAACCGCTTGAGCTCAGGAGTTCAAGACCAGCCTGGGCAACATAGGGAGACTCCATCTCTACAAAAAATACTAAAATTAGTTTTAGCTCATGCCAGTAGCCCCAGCTACTCAAGAGGCTGAGGTAGGGGAATTGCTTGAGCCTGGGGGACTGAGGCTGCAGTGGGCCATAATCACGCCACTGCACTCCAACCTGGGTGACATAGCAAAATCCTGTTTCAAAAAGATATATACAAATAAATAAAACTTTAAAAATAAACAGATTTACAAATGTCCAAAACAACCACACTACACAGAACTAGGTTTCTACACTGTCGAGGAATCTAATATTACAGAATTCTTTCTGGATTGGTGAAGGAGGGTTGGCATTTTCTTCACCAACCAGTGTGAAGTAGACAGTGTGGTGTGTATTGGGTATTATTCATGCCAAATAAAATGCAGTAGGATTTTTAACATTTTTAAAAATGTTAAAAATGTCTATTTTGCCCAGGCTAGTCTCAAATTCCTGGGCTCAAGCAATCCTCCCTACCTTAGCCTCCCAAAATGCTGGGATGACAGGCGTGAGCCACAGCACCTGGCCTAAAATTTTTACACTTACCCCACAAATAGTTAATTTTAATCAGCACCTTAAGAATACTGACTGAATATTACATCCAAAAAGTTCAATTGTGAGTTATAGTTAATATTACAGAAACAATATTGATTCATAAAGTAGACAGCATAATACAGATTCAGTCCTGTCCCTTTCTATGTCAACCTAGAAAGCTCTAAACATTGGATATGTATGAGAGGAATCTCTTAAGTATAACTAAGTCATAAAATTACGGAGTTCTTGAACTCAGCAATGACAAGTAAAACCACGAAAATTATATTTCATTTAATCATGGAAAACAAAAAACAAGAAACTCTGAGATAGGGAATGTGATACTTTTATCTGTCAACTTGGCTGGGCCACAGTGTGCCCAGAATATTTGGTCAAACACTATTCTAGTTATTTCTGTGAGACTGTTTTTGGAGGGATTAATATTTAAATTGGTAGTCTCTGAGTAAAGCAAACTGTCCTCCATCATGTTGGTGAGCCTCATCTAATCTGTTGAAGGCCTGAATACAACAAAAGGGATCAGCTTCCTGAAGTAAGACAGAATTCTCCAGCAGGCTGTCTTCATCTGCAACATCAGCTCATCCTGGTTCTATAACAGACTTTTCAAACTAGAACTAAAGGTCAGCTCTCCTGGGTCTCCAGCTTATTAGCATTCAGAATGGAACTGCAGTATTGGCTCTCTTGGATCTCCAACCTACATTGCAGATTTTGGACTTGCCAGCCTCCATAACTGCCTGAGCCAATTCCTCAAGATAAATCTCTTTAAATGTATTACACATGCACACAGATGTGGGTGCACACACACTCTTATTCTATTGGTTATGTTTCTCTGGAGAACCCTAATATGGGCAAATTAATTAAAAAAAATTTTTTTTTGAGATGGAGTTTCGCTCATCACCCAAGCTGTAGTGCAGCAGTATGATCTCAGCTCATTACAACCTCTGCCTCCTAGGTTCAAGCAATTCTTGTGCCTCAGCCTCCTAAGTAGCTGGGATTACAGGCACATGCCACCACACCCGGCTAAGTTTTGTATTTTATTTTTTTTGAGATGGAGTTTTGCTCTTGTTGCCCAGGCTGGAGGGCAACGGTGCAATTTTGGCTCATCGCAATCTCTGCCTCCACGTTCAAGCAATTCTCCTGCCTCAGCCTCCCGAGTAGTAGCTGGGATTACAGGCATGCATCACCAGGCCCAGCTAATTTTGTATTTTTAGTACAGACGGGGTTTCCCCATGTTGGTCAGGCTGGTCTCAAACTCCTGACCTCAGGTGACCTGTCCGCCTCAGCCTCGCAAAGTGTTGGGATTACAGGTGTGAGCCACTGTGCCTGGTCTTTAATTTTTGTATTTTTAGTAGAGATGGGGTTTTGCCATGTTGGCCAGGCTGGTCTCAAACTCCTGATCTCAAGTGATCCATCCGCCTCAGCCTCTCAAAGTGTTGGAATTACAGGCACGAGTCACTGTGCCTGGCCTAGATTAATTAATTTTTATGTTATGTTCAATTACAATCTTCTTATGACACCTAAAGAAAACTGTTGGTTCTATTTTAAAATTCACTGACAGTTTTCTTCTTTTTGTCCACGTCTTTTATTTTTCCTATTCCTCTTATTTCCTTCACTGCTTTTGTTTTTTGGTTCATTTTCTCAGATTTTTGCTGTGTTAGCTTTTGAGCTTGAATTCAATTCATTTCCAAAGGTCATTACATAGTAAGAAAACATTTTAAGTTTTACATCAAATAATCTGCCAGAAAGGATCAATCTTTACTTCTAGGGTGGCAGTTTTTAAACTTATCTTTACACATAATTATAACAATTTTTGAGAGCACAATATAGATATGAAGGGTTAATATGATACACTATACTCTAGTTATCAACTCTTTCCCATTTAATCAATTTGAAATGAATATGCTATTTCCAAATACTAAAAGCACAGTTGCTTCATTTAACACTATCAATTGATATACAAAGACTAACACAAAATTAATATAGTAACATACAAGGACTGTATACATTTATGAAGTCATCCCAAAAGTGTCCAAATTTAGAAGCATAAACAATTTTTAAAAATGTAAGCATAGATTTGTGAGTCCTTGGTATCAATAAACCTGGGTTCATGCCACATTACAATTATTCATCAGTTTAGCTTGCCAATTTTGTGAAAAAAAGTTTATAAAAACTGATACTTACACAAGAAATTTTAAATGGTGCAAATGTTATGGGGTCTTCTCCATACAAAGGCCAATAGCGCTCACATTTTTTCTGTCATAAAAAGAAAAGTTAGTAATTCATGTAAGTTTTTATAAAACTGTTATAAATTATATTTTTGTGTTCTGAAGTTCTGCTTGCTTCTACTACCCCAAAACAGGAAAACTCACATTAGCAGGCAGTGAGCTAAGAGAGCTTAGATTTACCCAATTATTTTTAAAGATAGGCTACTGTGTCTTCTTCAAGAATAGTCATAAAAACCTTACTGACTGAAGTGCGTAACTGTTCACTGCTATCTGCCAGGTCTACAAAGTAGACCAAAATCCTCCTATAGACAGAAAAACTAATTTTATAAAAGTATCTGGTACAAGGAGGTTCATTTAGTATAAAAGCTGCTAGGCAAGTTTTATTGCTTGTAACATGACAATATAAATATCTGTCTGAATTCTCATTAAATGTAAAATATGTGATGAAGTGGAAAGAGTAGTCTACTTGGAATCAGAAGAATTTTGCAAGTACTAATTCTACTGCTTTATTTACCTTTAGTTTCTTTATCTGTAAAAATAAAAATAATAATTCTTATCTTACAGAGTTGTTGCAAGTTTATTAAATAAGAGCGTATTTTAAATGCACTATAGATGGTAAAATCCCTACACAAACATGATGTATTATTTTAACTATCCAATTTTATTTGAGTTTACAGAAAGTGTAGTATAATTTCTCCAAATTTCTGCAAATACAGTAAATGGAGTTATTACCTCTAGGCTGAATAAACTATAAGTTGACAGTAATGCTCACAGGGAAACAAAGTAAAACTGTCTGGTATGTTAGGTTAGTTAATTATTTTAGAGGTTTACAACCACTGGTAACTTCCAAATCTCAGTTTCCAAGAGCTGTTTATACAACATGATAAAAATTCTTTTTTTTTCAGATAGGGTCTTGTTTTGTCATCCAGACAGGAGTGTGCAATGGTACAATCATGGCTCACTGCAGCCTCTACCTTCTGGGCTCAAGTGATCCTCCCACCTGAGCCTCCTGAGTAGCTGGGACCACAGGTGTGTGCCACCACAACACCTGGCTAATTCTTTTCTTTTTAAAAGAGATTGAAGCCAGGCACAGTGGCTCATGCCTATAATCCCAGTACTCTGGGAGGCCAACATGGGCGGATCGTTTAAGGCAACGAGTTCAAAGACCAGACTGGCCAACATGGCAAAACCTTGTCTCTACTAAAAATACAAAAAATTAGCCAGGTATGGTGGCACATGCCTTTAATCCCAGCTACTCAGGAGGCTCAGGCATGAGAATCGTTTGAACCTGGGAGGTAGAGGTTGGAAACAGCTGAGATCACACCACTGCACTCAAGCCTGGGCGACAGAGTGAGACTCTGTCACTCCCACCAAAAGAAGATTAAAAAAAAATAGAGATGGGGTCCTGCCATGTTGCCAAAGCTGGTCTCAAACTCATGGGCTCAACCAATTCTCCCACCCTAGCCTCCCAAGTAGCTGCGATTACAGGTGTGAGCCACTGTATCTGGACCTTAAATTCTCTGAGAGTTTTTAAAAATTTTGTTTTTTTAAATCTTTTACCTGGCAAAACTTTAGTATCTTGTAACAAATACAAAACAAGTTGTAAAGCTGGGCATGGTGGCTCACGCCTGTAATCCCAACACTTCAGGAGGCCAAGGCAGGCAGATCACGAGGTCAGGAGTTTGAGACCAGTCTGGCTAACACAGTGAAACTCCGTTTCTACTAAAAATACAGAATATTAGCTAGGTGTAGTGGTATGCTCCTGTAATGCCAGCTACTCAGGAGGCTGAGGCAGGATAATCACATGAACATGGGAGGCCGAGGTTGCAATGAGCCAAGATGGTGCCATTGCACTCCAGCCTGTGCGACAATGCAAGACTCTGTCTCTGTCTCAAAAAAAAAAAAAAAAAAAAAGGAAGAAAAAGAAAACAAGTTGTAGGAGATTAATTTAGCTAAGAGCAGAAAGTGGTGTGACTAACAATGCCCCCTACTCAGATGAGCAGTAATAAGCTTGTATTGGTATTTATATTCCTGGTATAAAACTAATAATGATATTAAAAACTATGTATTAAATATCATATATGCATAATCTCTAACATTACCAAGTGGGTATTATTTCCTTTCAAACATGAGGAAACTGAAGCTTAGAATAAACTACTTCACCATGGTCAAAATGCTTGTGAAAGGTAGGTTTGTCGGATTTAATTATCTGTGCTTTTTCCACTAGGTCACATTCAAAGTCAAGATCAAAGTCAAGATTATTGAATAACTTCGTAGGTCCTAACTCACTCATAATCTATTACTAATAAGACACAATGAATCACAAAAACCTTCAGCTTCAAAAAATTCTGCACCCAATACAACTTAATTTTTCATCAGTAAGTACCACTGATACACAATATGAGCTTGTTAATATAATGAAAAGAAAAATAAATCCTAAATCTTAACAGCAACTTAAAACATTAGGTGAATGACATTTAAACTAAGACAACTGATTAATAATATTAATGTACATACTGACAACACTTAAATAGATAACTCGATTACTTCATAATTTGTTTTTATATTTTCTAATTTTATTCACTTTCTGTCCAACATTACTTGATACTGATAAAGGAAGTAATGGAATCATGGAATGATTCAAACGGAATCAAAGGGAGTAATGGAATCAACTAAGGCTTCCCAATTATTTATGTAACATAACTGAAAGATGTATCTTTTGCAATATACTGCTTACTGAAAAAATTAACATATTTATGAATTAAAGATACAGAATAAATGAATTTTACTTAGATATAGCATAAAAATACCAATGTTAGAAAATCAGGGTAAGAAATTATCTTTTCTCAGCTTTGAAGACAGGAAACAGGCAAAATATATTGTGGTATTAGCAAACAGACTAATCGAAATATTCAGGCCAGGTGAGGTGGCTCATGCCTGTAATCCCAGCACTTTGGGAGACAGAGGCGGGTGATCACCCAAGGTCAGGAGTTCGTGACCAGACTGGCCAACATGGTGAAACTCCATCTCTACTAAAACTACAAAAATTAGTTGGGCCGTGGTGGCAGGTACCTGTAATCCCAACTACTTGGGAGGCTGAGCCAGGACAATCGCCTGAACCTGGAGATGGAGGTTGCAGTGAGCAGAGATCGCACCACTGCACTCCAGTTTGGGCGACAGGGCAGGACTCTGTCTCACTGTCTCAAAACAAACAAAAATTCAAACTACATATTATCAATAACCAGATTTTATTTCATGTATTTTCACTTGCTCAGTCTTACTCCTATTTAAAAATACCTCTCTATTTTAGTCCATACATGGCATTCTACTTACAACATCACTGAGTATTTGAAGATTACTAAGTAATAATACATAATTAATTATTGTAAGTACAGGCATGCCTCATTTTACTATGTTTCACAGACACTGCATATTTTACAAATTGAAGTTTTGAGGCAATCCTGCACCAAGCAAGTATATTGGTATCCTTTTTTCAACAGCATGTGCTCATTCAGGTCTGTGCCACATGTTGGTAACCCTTGCAGTATTCCAAACCTTTTCATTATGATGGTATCTGTTATTGTAATCTGATCAGTGATGTCTGAAGCTACTACTCTAATTGTTCTGGGGTGCCACAAATTGCTCCCATATAAATGGCAAACTTAATCAACAGATGTTGTGAGCATTGTCACTGTTCCATTGACAAGTTTTTGTACAGTCTCTCTTCCTCTCCTTGGGCTTTTCTATTTCCTAAGATACAGTAGTGAAATAAGACTAATAACCTCACAATGGCCTCAAAGTGTTCAAGTGAAAAGAGTCACATACTTTTCACTTTAAATAATAAACCTAAAAATGATTAAGCTTAGTGAGGAAGGCATGTCAAAAACTGACACAGGCTGAAAGGTAGGCTTCTTGTACTAGCCAAGTTTAGAATGCAAAGGAAAAGTTGAAGGACATTAAAAAGCTACTCCGGGAGATACACAAACAATTGAGTAGGTCAAACAGCCTATTGCTTACATGGAGAAAGCTTTAGTGGTCTAGATAGAAGATCAAACTAGCTACAACATTCCTACAAGCCAAAGCCTAATCCAGAGCAAAGCACTAACTCCCTTTATTTCTATGAAGCATGAAGAAGCTGTAGAAGGAAAGTTAGAAGCTAGCAAAGACTAGTTCCCGAGTTTTAAGGAAAGAAGCTGCTCCCATGACATAAAAGTGCAAGATGAAGCACCAAATTATGATGTAGAAGATGCAGAAAGTTATCCAAAGATCTAAGCTAAGAGCACTGATGAACCAAGCTATACTAAATGACATATTTTCAGTGTAGATGAAACAGCCTTATATTGAAAAAAGATGCCATCTAGGACTTTCAGAGCTATAGAAAAGAAGTCAGTGTCTAGCTTCAAAGCTTCAAAGGACATGCTGACTCTCTTGTTAGGGGTTAATGCAGCTGGTGACATTAAGTTGAAGCCAATGCTCATTTACCATTCTGAAAATCCTAGGGGCTCTAAAATCATGCAAAATGTACTCTGTCTGTGCTCTATAAACAGAATAAGGCCTGGATGTCAGCACATCTGTTTACAGCATGTTTTTTTTCCAACCCCACCCCAGTCCATCCCTATAGCATGGTTTAATATTTTAAGCTCACTACTGGGGACTAATGCTTGGAAAAAACAAGATTCCTTTCAAAATATTACTGTTTACAATGCACCTAAAAGCTCTGATGGACATGTACAAGGAGATTAATGATAATTTCATGCCTGCTAATACAACATCCATTCTGCAGCCTATGGATCAAGGAATAATTTCAAATTTCAAGTCTTATTATTTAGAAACATATTTTGTAAAGCTAAACCTGCCATAGATAATGATTACTCTGATGGATCTAGGGAAAGTGAACTGAAAACCTTCTGCAAAGGATTCAGCATTCTAGATGCTATGAATTACATTCATGATTCATGGGAGGAGGTCAAAATATCAACATTCATACAAGTTTGGAAAAAGTTGATTCCAACCCTCGTGATAGCTCTGAGGGGGAGTACAAGACTTTAGTAGAGGAAGTAACTGCAAATGTGGTGGAAACAGCAAGAGAATTAGAAGTGGAACCTGAAGATGGAACTGAATTGCCACAATCTCATGATAAAACCTGGAATAGATGAGGAGTTGCTTCTTATGGATGAGAAAAAAAGTGGTTTCTTGAGAAGGAATCTAGTTTTGGTGAAGATGCTGTGAACACTGTTGAAATGACAACAAAGGATTTAGTTGATAAGCATCAACTTAGTTGATAAAGCAGTGCAAGAGTTTGAAAGGACAGACTCCAATTTTGAAAGTAGTTCTGCTGTAGGCAAAATGCTATTAAACAGCACGGCATGCTACAGAGTAATCTTTCATGAAAGAAGAGACAATTAATGTGGCAAACTTCACTATTTTCTTACCTCCCTCTGTCCAGGCTGGAGTACAGTAGCCTAATCATAGCTCACGGCAGCTTCCACCTTCTGGGCTCAAGTGATCCTCCCACCTCAGCCTCCCAAAGTACTGGGATTACAAGTGTCAACTACCGTGCCTGGCCCTGTCTTATTTTATCAAAAATTGCCACGGTTACTCTAACCTTCAGCAAACACCACCTTGATCAGTCAGCAGCCATCAACATCAACAAGATCCTTTACCAGCATAAAGATTACAAATAGCTGAAGGCTAAAATTATCATTATTTTTTTTTAGTAATAAAGAATTTTTAAATTAAGGCATGGAAGGCTGGGCACAGTGGCTCATGCCTGTAAGCCTAGTCGTTTGGGAGGCTGAGGCAGGTGTATCACCTGAGGTCAGGAGTTTGAGACTAGTCTGGCCAGCATGATGAAACCCCGTCTCTACTAAAACTACAAAAATTAGCTGGGTGTGGTGGTGGGTGCCTGCAATCCCAGCTACTCAGGGGGCTGAGGCAGGAAAATCGCCTGAACTCGGGAGGTGGAGGTTGCAGTGAGCTGAGATTGTACCACTGCACTCTATCCTGGGCGACAGAGTGAGACTCTTGTCTCAAAAAAAAAATTAAGGCATGAAGTGTTTAGTACATAAAATGCTACTGAACATTTAACAGACTAAAATACAGTATAAATATAACATATTCACTGAAGAATCAAAAAATTTGATTTGCTGTGGTGGTTGGAACTGAATCTATATCTCTGAAGTATGCCTGTGTATAATAAAATATACTTAGAAAATATAAAAGAAAACATGCTTGAGAGATTATTTTGTTCCTTGTATGAAATAAAAGCATCAGCAGAACCCCAAAATAAAAGAAGTATCTACATTAACTGCTTATGTTCAGACTATGATAATAATAAAATACCAAGAATATTTATCCCTAAAATGAAATAATAAGAGGAATAGGTTATACATACCCTTCCCATCTCAAATTCTCGGCACGCCATTACAATGATCTAAAAAGTGATGGTGGGGAGTGAGATGAAGAATGTATCAGTTAAACACAATTTTACTTTTTAATAAAATACAAATTTCAAGAATTACTTTGCACCCTGAGAAGTATAATTGGCTTGCCTAAAAAAGTCGTTTCGGTATTAAATGTGTAAGTTAAAGAAATTATCAAAATTAGGCTTTCCAAACAAGGGCTAACTATATAGCAACAAATTAAATTGGTTCTAGTTAACATGATTTATTTGATTTGAATTAAATTATGTGAATCTTACAGATTTACTTTGTGACTTCTGAAATTATATTAAAATACCACTTTTAGGATATTTACCCTAATTATATATAAATAGCACTGTTAATTAAAAATACATTTAGAATTATTGAAATATTGAATGCATTTAACACCATTTTTAAAGGTGATTACATCTGCTTTTCCCAATTTTATAATGTAAACTTTCAAACACACAACATAGTTGAAAGAATTTTACAGTAAACACTGTATAGCCATCACCTATATTCTATCATTCACATTTAACCACGTTTTATCACATAGCTATCCCTCTATCAATCCATCTTATTTTAAAAATGCATTTCTTTCTTTCTTTCTTTCTTTTTTTGAGAAGGAGTCTAACTCTGTTGCCCAGGCTAGAGTGCACTGGCACAATCTCCAACTCCCGGGTTCAAGTAATTCCCCTGCCTCAGCCTCCCAAGTAGCTAGGATTACAGGCGCCCACCAGCATGTCCAGCCACTTTTTTTGTATTTTTAGTAGAGAAGGGGTTTCACCATGTTGGCCAGGTCAGGGTCTCAAACCCCTGACCTGAGGTGATCTGCCTGCCTTGGCCTCCCAAAGTGCTGGGATTACAGACATGAGCCACCATGCCCGGCCTTAAAAATGCGTTTCAAATTAAGTTTTGAACATCAGTACACTCCCCACAAAATACTTCAGTATGCGTATTATTATCTAGAACACAGTAATTTTTAATATTGTTTCCAGTATTTTTCCCTTGAGGTAAATTTTACATACAATGAAATGTACAAATCCTAAAGTGAACATTCTCTGAGTTTGGACAAACGCATTCATCTGTGCAACACAAATTTTATCATATAGAGGAGCTTCCCATCATCCAGAAACTTTCTTCATGCTCTTCTCAGTCAATCCACCAGCACATCTAGTTTTTAAAGTGAAGAACAGCAAATACAAATAACTGGAAAATTCCCCCCCTTTTATTAATCTTTCAAAGACTAGAGGATGTCAATGCTTTAGATCATTACAATTCCATTAAAAAGCCTTAAGAAAAGAATGAAAGTTCCATATTACTGATTTTCTGCACCCACACAATGAAAAGTATCAACGCACATGCTTAGGTTTCAAGAGTAATACACAGCAGTATAGGGTAGCTCTTTGCAGTATTCCAACTCATTTCCCTGCTTCCAAATCTAAGGGCACATTATTCCCTTCATCCAAAAGAACAAAAGGGCAATTAATGAACTCCAGGGGCAGATGAAACAAACTCCCTTACACCATATATAATTGGTTATAGTTATGTGTTTACGTGTATTTTCCCAAGAAGAGGGACTCAAATGAGTATAGCTGTACTATCAAGTATTTTATTGACCTATTAGAGCACTGATCCTTTTCTGCTTTTTTATAAGTTGTTTGATAGTTGTATCATTAGTTATTGACTTAGGACATTTAAATTATTATCATACCTTCTTAAAATATTTAGTCTAGTTTGTAAAACTTTAATGAGACATCCTAAAAATCAGTGTCCATCTTTTTAGTAAACATAAGCAATAAGTAAATATATCATTTTGGATTAAAAAAACAAACAAACCCCCATTCCTTATTCAGTAAAACATCCTAGGTCATTACATATATATTTCTCAAAATTATTGTAAAAAGTAAATTACTTACCACAACATTGTATTCCCATATCATCCTCCAAAAATCTATTACTGTATTTGCTAAAGGTCCTTGAGTTGCTACATATGCTTTTGGCCCATAGACACCCTAAAAATGGTTAAAAGCAAATTTCACATTTATTTTGATTACCAGAAATATTTCATTACCTAAAATATAAGGTTTCAAATTTTATTAGTAATATTGTTGTTTTAACTTAAATCATTTCCAAACAATGTATCTTTCATAGTACATTAAATAAAGCATGGCAAAATATATTCAATTCACTTTTGATGACTGTTATTACTTCTGTGTGTTTACTGGATATGGTGCACAGAATAGGTACTTAAGACTTGCCTTATGCTAATTAAAAACTATTACTTATCTAGGCATTAAAAACAAAAGCCCTAATACTGACTCAATAAGGCTAACTGTAGCAGAAATACAAAGCATGCTCTGATTCTAAAACAATACCAAAACTAGTAAACAGTTCTTTCTTAGTTTCTTCCTTAGCTATCTACCATTATCTATTCAGCTTAAAAGCTTATCAAGCATCTACTATAAAGGTTTTTAATAATGAACATGAGAATATACCAAACAGGGTCATTGACTAAAATACTAAACTGACACATAACTGACTCATACAATTTATCAGTGTCATTAAGCACAATTAAAAAGTGTAACTTTTAACAAACACCCTTATAAAATAATATAAACATGAACATCTGAAACAGCAAACCATCAATTTATTAGTTTTTAATGTATTAATTTTGGTTTTTAACTTTCTTAAAATAAGAAATTTTTATTTAAAACCATGACTGCTGAATGTTGGCACAGATATTAATTTTACCACATCAATTTTTTTTTTTTGAGACAGAGTCTCACTCTGTAGCCCAGGCTGGAGTGTAGTGGGGTGATCTCGGCTCACTGCAACCTCCACCTCCTGGGTTCCGGTGATTCTCTTGCCTCAGCCTCCCTAGTAGCTGGGATTACAGGCATGCGCCACCACACCTGGCTAATTTTTATATTTTTAATAGAGACGAGGTTTCACCATGTTGGCCAGGCTGGTCTCAAACTCCTGACTTCAGGTGATTCACCTGCCTCTGTCTCCCAAAGTGCTGGGATTATAGGCATGAGCCACTGTGCCCAGCCTCACATAAACTTTTATCAGTTAACATTTTTATCAACAAAAACATCATATGCAAATATGTATAAATACCATATATAAGTGAAAATTATACTATCATATCACCTGAAAGATTTAAAAACACAGATTAGCTGATGGAAAAAAAAGCCTTTTATTTAAACTGAATCAAGTGGCAGTTTGCATCTATCGCTATTGATAACCTAAAGAACATGACTGCTATTCATCAAAAGGGTATCCAAACAAAGGTTATATAAAAGAGACTATTTAATCTTGGATTTTGGGTTGCCACCTGAAACAGTGACAATTGCCAAAAGTTTTATATTTAAGGCTATGTTCCAGAATTTTAAATCAATATTATCCAGCAATTCCACCCCTAGTAATTTATCCCAAGAAATTATTCAAAAGAACAAAGATGTTTACTGCAATATAATTATTTTTAAAAATTGGAAACAACCTATACGGGTCAACAACAGGGAATGATCATGTTCATTTGTGCACACAAACCCAAAGGGATGACTGAGAAGATTATTTAGTAATATGCAAGACTTCCATGGGAAAGAAGAAATAAAAAAGAAAATGTTAGCTCTGCTATCACAAAACTAAGCACAAACTATTTATCTATACGAATAAGGAGGCTAGAAGGAAAGCATATAAAAACAATGTGCCAGAAGAGTGGTTTTATTTTTATTTCTCTTTCTGTTGGTATCATGTTTGAGCAATTCAAAAAGGTTTTACAAAACTAGTATGTAGAAAGACATTACTACGGCAGAGAAACACCATTTAAAGTATGTACATACCTTTATAAAATTTGCATTGATATAGTCTGAATCTTGTGAAGGAGTCTTTAATGTCAATTTAACTCGGCTGTGATCAACTACAACAAAAAAAAATTCATAAAATATGCATGGTTGACACAAAGGTATTTTCTAACAAAGTGCAAGTAAGGTTAAATAGATAGCTTAAGAACATTTACTTTAAAAAACAATGAATGGAAATGCGCTCTAGTTACCAGCAGGGTAATTTCTAACATTACATTGAAAGGAAATAAAATAAATTTTAAAACAACCACGACCTGGTGGGCACCTGTAATCCTAGTGACTTGGGAGGCTGAAGCAGGAGAACTGCTTGAACCTGGGAGGTGGAGGTTACGGTGAGCCAAGATTGAGCTACTGCACTCCAGCCTGGGTGACAGAGTAAGACCCTGTCTCAAAACAAACAAACAAACCACCACCACCAGTGGTGTAAAGTAGTGTATTAAAGTTGTAATAGGAATAATCTCTGGCACTCTTTTAAAATTCAAATTCCAGAGCATCATCCCTGATTTACTAGAGCAGAGTCTCGGGTTTCAGCCCCTGCAACTTTTAACAAACATACCAGGTTGCTGATGAATACTAAACATACCAGGTTGCAGTGATATACAAGCCCATATGCTAAAATTCTTATTAGAAAATCTAACTTTCATATTTCACAAGAAACCATAAAAACTAAATTATAACAAATTAATGAACTGAGATTATATAAAAAGTGCTCAACACTGCTCTTGGCTAAAAATATGTATTATTAGGTAATGTAGCTCAGAGTAAAAAATCTTTACAAAAATTTTATAGATAATATTTTTCTTTTCAGTTTTTACTTATTTTTTAAAAAGAATATATATATAATTTTTAAACATTAGACTTTAAAGAAAGGTATAAAATGAAAAGTAAGCCTCCCCTGCCCTTCAATTCCAGGGCTCTCTCCCAACCAGATACTATATTAAAGTTTCTTTTCCCCTTCCAAACATACTTTGTGTACACATATAGATATATACTTTGAAAAACTATTACACAAATGCAAGCATCCTATACATGCTGTTTTGTATCGTTTTCAGTTTACAGTATATCGTAGAACTCTTCCCAAAGCACAAAAAGATTTACCTTATTATTTTAAAATATAGAGACAAGGTCTCGCTCTGTCACGCAGGCTGAAGTACAGTGGTGCGATCATAGCTCATTATAACCTAAAACTTCTGAGCTAGAGTTCTTCTTGCCTCAGGCTCCCAAAGTGTTGGAATTACAGGTGTGAACCACTGCACCCAGCTTGTACTTGGCTATCTTACTCTTTTTAGTTTAATAGAGAATTCCATCATGTGAATGTTTCATTTTATTTAACTGGATACTCTACTGATGAGCCATTTTTTTTCCTATTAAAAATATTACTACAATGAACACTAATGTGTATATATAGCTGTTACCAGTGTTGTTGTAGGATAAATTCCTAATAGAGGAATTGCTACTTGCCTTCTAAAAGGCATGTAATGATTTATTCAAGTGCTGTTTAATATGGGTGACTGGGTATTAACTTTTATCACTGACAAACCAAAAAGTAAAAATATCTTGTTTTAATGTCCATCTCTTGAATTATGCAAAGAGTGTATGTTTTAATATATTTGTTATGTGTACTTTTTTTCTATAAACCACTTGTTTATATACTTTTCCCATTTTTCCATGTCTGTTTTGTCCTACTGATTTTTTATAAAATCAGTATTTTCTTTTTATAAAAAGAAAAAATCAGCCCTCTGTCACAAGAGGTGCAAATAGTTTTTTCCAGTTTGTGCTGATGTTTAAAACTTTTTATTTAGAACTAATTTTAGATTTACAGAAAAACTGCAAAAATGTATACAGAATTTCCATATACCTCTCACTGAGCTTCCTCTAATAGCAACATCTTATATAACCATAAGACAATGATCAACACCACAAAATTAACAGTTATAAAACTATTAATTAAACAAGACTATGCAAACCCAGTGTTTTCTAATCTTTTATCTCTTACAAGGATCTCAAATTTAATTTTTAGTGGCCGGATGTAGTGCCTCACACTTGTAATCCCAGCACTTTGGGAGGCCAAGGCAGGTGGATCACATGAGGTCAGGAGTTTGAGACCAGCCTGGCCAACATGGGGAAACCCCATCTCTACTAAAAATACAAAAAAAAAAAAAAAATTTAGCAGGGCATTGTGGCACATGCCTGTAATCTCAGCTACTTAGGAGGCTGAGGCAGGAGAATTGCTTGAATCAAGGAAGTGGAGGTTGGAGTGAACTGAGATTGCACCACTACACTCCAGCCTGGGTGACAGAGTGAGACTCCATCTCAAAATAATAATAATTTTTATTTCTTCTTCATCTCCTTCAATCTAAAAAAGTTTCTCTAATTGATTTTTTTAAAAATGATTGGAACGAAGTTGGGGATTTTTCGTAATATCACAGAATGATGTTGTGTCCCTCTCAGTACAACACATCAGGGGATACATGATATGCATATGCCTTCGTATCTGTGATGCTAACCATGGCCACTTGGTTAATATGGTATTCCTTGGTAATCAAAAGGGAATGTTACTGCCTTCCCCTTTTGTAGTTAATAAATATTTGAGGTTAGAAGCTTTGAGATTATGAAATTCTAAAGAAGCAAAATTGCTTAATATTTGTTGTCTCTGGATTAGAAGGGACCATAACATATAATATGTAAAAATGCATTATTATCACATTAGAATCCCTTCTAATCCATGAATCAGTATTAAAGGCAGTTAAAATACAAAAGGAAATACTGAAATGTTAACAGACATGAATAAACTTCTTAGCAAAGTTTTAAAGAACAAATAATAGTAACTAATTTATTTTTCATAGGCTCGAAGTTTATACAGAGCACTAAGGCCCAGTTCTGCTAATTTAATTAATAAATTTATTTTTTAAAGAGTTTTTTTTAGAAATTTGTAGTAAGAGACATATAAGGAAGACATACTGGCTTCCGGTGAAAATTATTCATCTCCTCACTATATTCTAAGAAACAGAATATTTACAAATGTTTGTCAATACTTTGTCACGCCACCTTACATGTTCTATCCCCCCTTTTATGTCATTTGAGATAGGAAATACACATACAAAAAAAAAACTATGCTTCTGGAAAATGAGAATAGAATATTCAGTGGTTAGGATAATGATGGTTGAATAATTACAGGGAGCTTCCTCTTTGTTTGCCAGTAATAAGGGGTCTCAGCCAATTACCCTTATTCATATGGCATATTAGCCTCTATTCAAAGTATCTCAAAGGCAGAAAACAATAGCTGGTTTACCACTGGGTCCTCAGTAAATGTTTCTGGTGACTGTAAATCCAAATGAGAATAGTGGCTCCCAAATGATAGTTGAGACTAGTGCCAGGCTGCCTACATGCAGGCTGGTAATTTCCTTTTTAAAAAAATTTTCTAAGATGGAAAATTTTAAGCATACACCAAAATAGAACAGTATAATGAATCTTTGTATATCCATTACCCAGCTTCAATAATTACCAACATTTTACGAATCTTAGTTCATCTACCCCCAGTCACTCAACAGCTGGGGAAAGCAAATTAAAATCCAAGATTTCTGGAGTACTATATCCTGCAGTAAGTTTAATTTAGCAAATTCAAAATGGGATTTAGAAAATTCAGAAATGTCCTTTTTAAAACTTCCCATTAAATTCTAAAACACAGGCAAATTTGGTAGTCACTGCTTTCTACTATACTCACAGCATATTAAAGAGAATTTAAAAATCAACATTATGCTACTTACACAGCATATCATGTGTATTTTGATTTTTTTGGGACTTGAAATGTGAATTTTAATATGATTCATTCAATAAATACTTGTTGCATGTAATAAGAACAATAATGTTGTCCATATATCCATAGTAAAGTAAAAGCAAAGAAAGGGAGTAAGGAACATCTTGAGGATATCAGCAGTCTTCAGAGATGTGACAAGCTGGATCTTAGGGAATGAAAAGTTTGCCAATTGATTAGAAAGAAATAAAAATAGGGCATTATACATAGCATCTCAGGTTCAAAAGTACAGAATTAATAAGAAACAGCTACCACAAAATCAATGTTTCCTCTAAGCAAAGAATTTTATATCGCTATGCACAGATAGGAGTACACCCAAATCACAAAACTACAATGGCAGCACCACATTTGAAACTGGAGTTGTCTGATTTCAAATCCAAGGCTCTGAGTTCAAATAAGTACATGTACTGAAGAGGTATGAAGCACCATGGGACTACTGGAAGAAGGAAGCAGTGAGCAACAAGGCTGTAAATGTAGCCACCTGTTCTCACTCACTTGACCATAGAGCAACTTGGGCAAAGAAGGGGTGGGCTGGAATTGGAATATGGAACAAATGCATAATTTCAAATAAACAGGTGTATATCCATCTCAGTTCTGTTCACTAAAAAGGCCTAGAAGCAATGACACACCAAGCCTTGTTCAATGGTGGGTCAGCCAGGACATTGAGGACTGACTGCTCCCCACCCTCCTGGCTGTCTTTTCCATCACATTCCACTGCCACGGCAGACTGAGTACCCTGCTTGAATTTTCTGCAGTTCCTTAAGCAGCACCCTTAGCTCCTGTGACACCGTATGGAGAAAGCCACAGCACCCATGACGTTGGCCACCATTAAAACCCGGCAAAGCGCCAGGAACTAGAAGTAGTGAGGAAGAACCTAGGTGGTTATTTTAATATTCTTCATTGGTGCTCTTTTTTCTTTGAGACAGTGTCTAGCTCTGTCACCCAGGCTGGACTGCAGTGGCACCCACTTGGCTCACTGAACCTCTGCTGCCCAGGTTCAAGCAATTCTCCTGTCTCAGCCTCCTGAGTAGCTGGGACTACAGGTGTGTGCCACCACACCCAGCTAATTTTTATATTTTTAGTAGAGTCAGGGTTTCACCATACTGGCCAGGCTGGTCTCGAACTCTTGACCTCAAGTGATCCACCCACCTCAGCCTCCGAAAGTGCTAGGATTACAGGTGTGAGCCACCACATCCAGCCAGCTTAGTACTCTTATTAAGCATATTTATAAAGAATCTAAAGATCAAAAGAATGAAAACAACTATTCCTCTCTATGGTTTTGCTTGCTATCCATCCAAGAAATACAAAATCAAAGGTCCACACATAGAGTTATATGACATGTTCAGGGCAGCATTATTCATAATGTTCATCATCCATATAATGGAATATTATTCAACAACAAAAAGCAATGAACTATTGATGCATGCTACATCATAAATGAACCTTTAAAATGTGTTAAAGAACCAGATACAAAAGACTATATTGTCTGATTACATTTATGTTAAATTCACAGAAAAGAAAACTCTATACAGACAGAAAGCTGATCAACAGTTGCCCAGGGCTGACGACTCAGATCTTTTGGGGGTGATGAAAAAGTCCTAAAACTAGTTTAATTACTGTAAAACTCTATAAAATTACTTTTTAAAAAATCATTGCATTGCACATTTAAAATGGATAAATTTCATGGGTATGTAAATCATACCTCAAAGTTGTTTTAAAAATACTGTTTCTGTAAGCACTGCACATGTTAAATATGCAAAGAAAGTTAATGAATTAAATTCTTCTCCTTCTTGTTTTTTGAGACAGGATGTTACCAGGGATGGAGTGCAGTGTTGCAACCATGGCTCACTGAAGCCTTGCCCTCCTGCGCTCAAGTGATCTTCCCATATCAGCCTCCTGAGTAGCTGGGACCACAGGTATGCACCAATCTTTGTGTGTATGTGTGTATGTGTTTATGTGTGGAGACTGGGTTTTGCTGTGTGTGTGTGTTTAGACTGGGTTTTATTATGTTGCCCAGGCTGGGTGGGTGGGTGTGTGTGTTTAGACTCGGTTTTGCTATGTTGCCCAGGCTGGTCTCGAACTCCTGAGCTCAAACTCCTGCGCTCAAGCCCAGCTTAGACCCCTAAAGTACCAGGATTACATGTGAGCCACTGTGCCCAGGCAATGAATTAAATAATTATCTAACAGTAAAAAAGCACATATCTCTCAGAACAATTACTTTCAATATAAATTTCCAGGCTGGGTGCAGTGGCTCACACCTGTAATCCTAGTACTTTGGGAAGCCAAGGTGGATGTACCGCTTGAGGTCAGGAATTAGAGAATATCCTGGCCAACATAGGAAAACCCCATTTTTACTAAAAATGCAAAAATTTAGCCATGCATGGTGGTGTACGCCTGTAATCCCAGCTACTTGGGAGACTGAGGCACAAGAATTACTTGAACCTGGGAGGCAGAAGTTGCAGTGAGCAGAGATCCCACCACTGCACTCCAGCCTGGGCAACAGAGTGAGATTATGTCTCAAAAATAAATAAATAAATAAATAAATAAAAATAAAAATCAGAATCAAAATAACTAGAAATTTACTGGAGACCTACTTATCAAACCTTAGATAACTTAAAGGAAAAACGGCACTGTCACTCTGAATACTGCACATTGATTAAGAGCTCAGGCTCTTGGACAGGTCTCTTAACATTGGCACCATTGACATTTTGACCCGGAGAAGTCTTTGTTTGGGGGTGGGGGCTGCATCCTGTGCATTGCAGGATGTGTAGCAGTATTCCTAGTCTCTACCTGTTAGATGCCATTAGCAGCCTATCCACTTCCATACCCCAGCTGTGACAGCCAAAACTGTAAACTTCCCCTTCTATCCTCTGCTTTCTTTCTACCCCTCAATCCAACTATTTTCTCAGTAACACTAATTACCACATGGCAGACCATATATGTTAATTTGTATTGTCTATCACCTTGACTAACACATAAGCTCCACAAGGGCAGAGATTTTTGCCAGTTTTTTTTTTTTTTTTGCACTGCCAGCATATAGTACATGCTCAAAGCTTTCTGTAAAATGAGTAAATGCCAAGGTAGGCAGATGACTTGAAGTCAGGAGTTCAAGACTAGTCTGGCCAACATGGGGAAACCCCATTTCTACTAAAAATACAAAAATTAGCCAGGTGTGGTGGTGGGTGCCTGTAATCCCAGCTACTCAGGAAGCTGAGGCAGGAGAACAGCTTGAATCCAGGAGGTGGAGGTTGTAGTGAGCCAACATCGCACCACTGCACTCCAGCCTAGGGGACAGAGTGAGACTCCATCTCATAAAAATAAAACCAAACAAACAAAAAAAGAAATGAAACAACATATGAAAACAGAAACCTATGGCTGTTTAAGATTTCCCTAGATGACAGAAAAAGGAATTGGATACAATAATTCTTTGAATGTATGCATTAATAATTCCAGGGCAATGTAAAATCATCTTAATATTATTTTGTTTAATACAAAGTATCCAGAAAGCCATGTCATCCTCTATTCTGAAGCAGACTGGTGCTATGGTTTCAATGTTTGTGTCCCTCCCAAATTCGTATGTTAAAACCTAAATTCCAATGCAACAGTATTAATGGGGCCTTTAGGAGATGATTAGGTCATGTCTTGTGAATAGGATTACCAGCCTTTACTGAAGAGGCACGAGGGAGCTTGTTTGCCCCTTCCACCTTGTGAGGTGCATTGAGAAGGCACCATCTATGAACCAGAGTAAACCTTCACCAGACAGCAAATCTGCTGGTGCCTTCATCTTGGACTTCTCAGTCTCCAGAACTTTAAGAAATAAATGTCTGTTATGAATAAGCCACCCTATTCATGGTATTTCTGTAATAGCAGCCTGAATGGACTAAGACAATGGGTAAGAAAAGTGGAGTGTACTTTGCAAAAGCTTAATGAGAGGTTACTGTGTGCTAGGTACATTTTTAAGCATTAATATTAACCTATTGCACAAATAATCCTAAATAGTATTAATATAATCTTCATTTTAAGAATGACAAAACCAAGGCACAGAGAGGGTAAGTCCAAGGTCATAGAGCTACCAAGTGGTGAAGTCAGGATTTCAACTTCCAGAATCAGAATGCTTTACCATTATGCTATGTTGTCACTTGTTAATTCTGCCAACACAGGCTATCCATACATCCCACAGCTGATAATAACGTAGAACAACAAAAAAATGAAGAATTAAATTGAGGCAAAGAAGTTAGTGGAGAAAATAGGGAAAGAGATAAGAGAAGGGGCGCTTTAAAAGAGTTATCATGGAAGAAAATTTCAAAAATAGGGATTTATCAATGGTATCAAAATAGTTCAATATTCTTGAATAATCAATATTCTTCCTGTTAGAATAAAGAATAAAAAAAGACCACTGAATCTGGCAATTAAAAATTCACTGGGCCCTGGGCAACATAGTGAAACCCTGTCTCTACTAAAATACAAAACATTAGCAGGGCATAGTGCCAGGTGCCTGTAGTCCTAGCTACTCAGGGGGCTGAAGCACAAGAATCGCTTAAACCTGGGAGGCAGAGGTTGCAGTGAGCCAAGATCGTGCCACTGCACTCTGGCCTGGGCGACAGAGCAAGACTCCAAAAAAAAAAAGAAAAATTCACCCATAACTTTAAGGACATTTTAGAGAACAAGCTTTAAGAATGAATGAGAATTCAGGAAATGATGTAACGGAATGTAGATATTTCAAGATACCTGAAGAAAGAATGACTACTGGCAGCTTTAAAAGATAGCAAGAATGACGTATAGCTTTTATTGGATAAGCGAGGGTAAACTTTATAAGTATACTTTCAGAGTTAAAGTTATTTTGACAGAAAAATATGCTATTTAAGAATACATGCCAGACACGGCAGCTTATACCTGTAACCTCAACACTTTGGGAGACTGAGGTGGGAGGATCACATGAGCTTAGAAATTTGAGACCAGCCTGGGCAACATAGTGAGACTCCCTCACTTCCATTTAAATAAATAAATAAATAAATAAATAAAATAATTATATTATTATTATTAGAATGTAACGCTATCAATCTAAGACATATGCTTAGAGATACATATTCAGACTGCTGAGAATAGTAGACACACAGATGTTTGAGTCATCCTATGGTTCATTTTTTTTTCATGCATAATTAATCAGTTAAGGTTTTTGTGGGTATACAAAAAAGAATATTGTTAGCATTTTAGAAAATATATTTAGTTGTCTATTATTTTAAAGAAATCATGTCTTTAAGCAGAGTTCACAAATGATATTTTCACTCAGATTTACAGTCTTTAAAAGTAATTTAGTATGAGAGTAACTACGAAACTTAAAGGAAAAAAATTAAAAATTACGATCAGAAAGAAAAACAAAAAGCACAATTACGAATTATTATCTTTTAGTGTAGTTTGAAAGATAGGCTAATTAGTACTTTCTTAACAATCAAACTCAGGAAGAAGGAAGCTAGGTAGGTTACAAAAGGCTAATTAGCATTTCTATGTGTTCTATCAAGGGCATTTCAAACTTACATGGCAGTATGTCCTTATATCTGTTCTTTTTAACATTTTCTTCTTTTTCTCCAGTGGCTGTGGGATATATCTTTTCTGTTCTGTATTTGGTGGACAATCTTCTTAACCGCTTAAAATACAAAAAATAAAAATTAAAGTTTAGAGAAACAGTGATATTTTAAAATTTTTAATAAAATTTGCTGACCTCAATTCCTCACAACTCATTTTCCTGTCTCTGAGCTCTTAATTTCGCCATCCCTTAATAATTAACCCAAAGGATAATTTCTTTTATAGCCTAAGTGCAAACATAAGATAGATTCATATTTACTTCACATGAGCAGCAAAGAGGGCAAATAGAATGTAAGATAAAATAGCTGAGTCAGAATATTTAACTCAGTCTTTAACACACTCAGGTAAGGTAATTTCAGTGTTTTAACTAAGGGTCACAATAACCAAGTTTTAAAATCATGCCTAAAAGAATTATGTACAGGTTTCTTTATTTCTTCTCTCAATAAACCATGAGCACCCATGATATGCCAGGCTTTCTCCCAAAGCATAAGCTAATAATTACTTATAAGAAACTGCAAAACAAAGTTCTTTCATATTGAATTGGAAATATCCAACAAAGACCAATTCTGCTTATTCACTGCATTACAGAAGTAGTTTGTGGGTTAGTGACAAATTCTTACCACATATGGCAGTAGGGATGTTCTTTGGGCTAGAATATTTCTGTGTGCCAGTAATACACTTCCTGCTTTCAGAAGCACTGAAAGTCAGTATTGTGAATTGTTTAAATTCTACACAACTACATTGCTGAAATTTAATTTCAAAGGAACCTACTTTCTTTCAGCCCTCAAGACATATTGAAAGCATTCTGGTTTTACCATCCGACAAATTATTAAATAGAAGTAAAATGAAAAGTAAGTCTGGTAAAATTTAACTTTCTCACTATATTATTTTTGCTATTTGTGATGTTGATATTCGAATTAAAACTGACTATATTTTAAGAAATATTTTTGAAATTTTCTTCTTCCACGATAACTCTTTTAAAGCACCTCTTCCCTCTTATCTCTTTCCCACTTTTCAAGAAATCCTAGATAGAGCTCTAATATTAAGAATCTTGCCTTATTGTTATGATCTACTTAGACATAAAGCACTTAAAATTACAAACAGCCACTTAATTAAGAATGGTAAACATTTTTCTTTGAAAAACTACTAAATTTTATCATCACAATACTAGAGACTTACAACAGGAATACAATTTTTCCTTAATGATGAAGATTATACTAGAATCTTATTCTGCACTGGCATAATGTCAAAGTAAAATTCCCCACATTTATGATGCTATTTCTTGTCATCTTCTGTGGATAGAGTTCTCCAAATATATACATGTGTCAGGGGAAAAACTGTATTCAAAAGTAAGTGGGGGCCAGCATGGTGGCTCACACTTGTAATCCTAGCACTTTGGGAGGCCAAAGTGGGAAGACTGCTTGAAGCCAGGAGTTTGAGACCAACATGGTTAACAAGGCAAGACCCTGTCTTTACAAAAACTAAAAAAATAAAGTAAATGAGTTATTGATGATAGTATGGGGAAATGAGAACTTCAATACAATGTTGGTGGAAAGGAACATTAAACTCAACTCCAACCAACCCCTAAGGAGGGTAATTTGGCAATTACAAATGCACATAACTCCTCAATCCAAGAATCCAAAGTACTTCCACAGCTTTGTCCTCCAGATAAAAAATGGGACACACATGACATGACTTATATATACAAAGTTATATACCGCAGCACTGTTTTTGTTTTGTGTGTGCATGTTTTTTTTTTTTTTTGAGACAGGATCTCGCTCTGTCACCCAGGCTGGAGTGCAAGTGGTGGATCTCGGCTCACTGCAACATCTGCCTCCTGAGTTCAAGGGATTCTTGTGTCTCAGCCTCCTGAGTAGCTGGAATTACAGACATATGCCAGCATGCCCAGATAAAGGATCTGTCACCCAGGCTGGAGTGCAGTGGCACTATCTCAGCTCACTGCAACCTCTGCCTCCTGGGTTCAAGCAATTCTTGTGTCTCAGCTTCCTGAGTAGCTGGGACTATAGGCACGTGCCACCATATCTGGCTTATTGTTGTATTTTTTGTAGAGACAGGGTTTCACCATGTTGGCTAGGCTGGTCTCAAACTCCTGACCTTAGGTGATCCACCCACCCAACCACTGCAGCATTGCTAATAATAGCAAAAAACTACAAACAAAGAAACCTCTAGGAGTGGCATAATTTGTTTTATTCGTACCACCAAATATGAGGGAGCTGAAAAACAAATGAGTGAGCTTTTTATATACAGTGAGATGACAACATTTGAAAAATACATATTATGTGTAAAAAGCAGGAAACAATAGTGTATATTATATACACAGGGTAGTATGTATATATGTAATATACTACTATTGGTGTTAAAGGGAAATAAAAACCTATTTGTATTTGCTTGTACATATGCACATATCATCTCTGGAAGAAAAACTATTAACAACGTATGTGTCTGTGGGGAAGGAAAACAGGTACCTACGGGAAACAGATGGCAAGGAGGCATTACTACATGTCTTTTCATACCTTTCGGGTTGTATGACTATACTGCCTGTTCGAAAACACTGCACATAAATAAAAGAGGAAAGTAGAAAAGATTGTTTATGATGTCATTATTCTATATTAACAAAGATCCTTATGGTTATATATATATATATATGTTTATATACATATATATACACACATCTTACATATTTAATTAGAACTTTTGTATTTTCTCTGCTAAAAAATCAAGTAACTGAAAAGTTGTATTTTTTGATATTTATAGCATTCATGCATTTCAAAATATTATATCTGAATCTGACATACAGAAGGATATCAACTTAAATAGTTGCAGAAACAGAGGGTAAAGGAATACATCTTAGGTCAGTCTCAATGAGAAAAAATATAAGTACAAAGAGTGGCTGAGTTTTATTGTAAAATGTGAATGTACCTCAGGAATACCTCGTACAATCACTCTAAGCTGTTCTTTTTCTTTCATTCATTCATTCACAGATGGGGTCTCACTCTGTTGTCCAAACTGGAGTGCAGTGCCATGATTATGGCTCATCACAGCTTCAAACTCCCTGTTCAAATGATCCTCCTGCCTCAGCCTCCAAAGTAGCTGAAACCACAGGCTCATGTCACCACGCACTGCTAATATATCATTTTTTTTTTGTAGGGTTGGGGGGTCTCCTCATATATATTGCTGAGGCCGGTCTTGAACTCCTGGGCTTCAGCAATCCTCCTGCCTCAACGTCCCAAAGTGCTGGGAAAACAAGTGTGAGCCACCACACCTGGCCCACTCCAAACTTTTCTTCTTTTACATGACAAATTATGTTATTGAGAAATGTGCAAAACAAAGCTTATATGTAAAATGACTTTACATTTCTCATATTATGAACCTTGAGAACTTTTGTGTCCAAATACTTATTTGTACTTTAAAAAGATATCTTCAAGTTGGAACTTATTTCATACCAAAAAATGTCAGCTTTATAGTAAGCTACATAAATTAAAATTCTGGGTCTGGTACTTTCTAGCTTTGTGACAATTAACATACTTAACCCCCCAGCTGTCTCATCTATAAAATGGAGATAATAACCTCCACTCAACAAAAAGCCTAGTAATGGAGATAATAACCTCCACTCAAAAAAATAAAATGGCTCAATAAATGTTACCTATTATTATTGAGCTAATTACTGGAACTCTTTAAATGTTGTTACTTCAGATTTATTTCTTTAAAATCTTTCCTAGATCAAAGATCAAAAAGAGCTGTATATTCCAGGCCAATGTATCTGCCTGTCAAATTTGGGTGTGCTTCAGAATCACCTGGAGGACCACATTCGCTAGGCCTCACCCCTACAGTTTCTGATTCAATAAGTCTGAGGTAGAACCTGATAATTTGCATTTTTAAAAGTTGCTCTCTAAGATTCTACTTAAAAAAACTCCCATGATAATCATCTTTCTCTGTCTTTGTGTATGCTTCTTCTTTATATGTACTCTCAGAACACTTAACATTTATTACTCTTATGATAAATATATAAAGAGAATACATTTTATGTACCCTGTTAAACTGTAAACTCTGCAAGTACAAAATACCGCCAGATTAAGATCTGATTTGGCCTAGAGCAGTTTTTTTTTTTTAAACACCACATCAACATTAATGTCTAAATAGTTCTTGAACAGAAGTAGCACCAAAGTTCATTTAAACTCTATGAAACAAAGTATCCACACATATAATTTCACTGTAACTTCCTGACCAACATTCTATTGTCTCTGAGGAAGCTGTTACTAGGAAAGAAACAGAAAAAAATTCTATATTATTCAGAAATGTGACATAATATACTAAGAAACCTTATTCATATACTATGAGAATAAACACTAATAAAATAATTCATTTATTATGTAATACAATTAATAAAATCCTAAAGCAAGACAGAATTTTTAATCATTTACTGTCTTAACTGGGCAAAAATATAGCTTAATGGTATATATGTTAAGTTATAGTTATCCACCACATCCTTTATCATGTGTGACTTTTGAAAAAAAGGTAAGCAAATAAATCCTTTAAAAAAGATATTTGCAATTAAGTCTACCCCTGAAGATCTTTACTGAAACAGGGTCTCAATTCTGTTGCCCTGGCTGGTGTGCACTGGTGTGATCACAGCTCACTGCAGTCTTAAACTCCTGGGCTCAGGTGATTCTCCCACCTCAGCATCCCTCAGCAAGCAGCGGGGACTACAGGCACACACCACCACCCTGGCTAACTTTTTGTATTTTTTGTAGAGATGGGGTTTCGCCATGTTGTCCAGGCTGGTTTCAAACTCCTAGACAGAAGCAATCTGCCCACCTTAGCCCCCCAAAGTGCTGGGATTACAGGCATGAGCCACCATGCCAGTCTACCCCAGAGATCTTTAAAAAGTCATACTAATAGGTACGGTGGCTCACACCTATAATCCCAGCACTTTGAGAGGCCTAGCCGATGTATCATGAGATCAGGAGTTCAAACATGAATTCCAAAAATAACTGTACTTCTTTATTACTGCTCTAAACTCTTGGCCTGGCCAAGATGGTGAAGCCCTGTCTCTACTAAAACAACAAAATTAGCCAGGCGTGATGGCGGACGCCTATAATCCCAGTTACTTGGGAGACTGAGACAGGAGAACTGCTTGAACCTAGGTGGCAGAGGCTGCAGTGAGACGAGATTGCGCCACTGCACTCTAGCCTGGGAGACAGAGCAAGACTCTATCTCAAAAAAAAAAAAAAAGTCACATAAATGAATTCCAAAAATAACTGTATTCCTTTATTACTGTTCTACAATGGCAAGTCTGACCATTTTAGTCCCATTTAAAAATTCTTCTATATGTTTATCACCTCTAACAAAAACTACCAAATCTTTGATTATAAAATATGTTGAATGTTGCCTGTCCAATTTTCTAGCCTCTTCTTGTAATACTCTTAGTAGAGTGTGATGCTTCTTCAGTCATATAGAATTACTCACCACCACTACTACTAGCAGCAACCCTCCACTTCTTAAACATCAAAGTTGCACAATTTTTGCTTTTACTGGTGAGCAGGGCTCTGGCTGAAGTGTTATTTCCTTTGCAAAGGCTTTCTTGAACCTTCCCTCCTTTACTGCTCCTCAGCCCTCAGAATGAGTCCGTAATACATTTTTCTATTGCCACTTGTGAAAAGTATTTCCTAAGTATTTCAGTATTTGTCTGTCTTGTCCTCTAATCTATAAAACTGAAGGCAGAGATTAGACTATCTTACTGGACTTTAAACACTAATACCTAATGCAAAGCAAAACTCTCATTAAAAATTGAAGAATTATTTATTAAGCCTCTCAGACAAGTCAGAGAAACATTTTTAATACTTAGAATTTTTGATACAAACAAAATTCGAGTTTAATATTCACTTTGTTTTAAACAGTTTTTATTTCTTAAAACATTAAACTTGTATTCCCCTAATCCTAAATCAATAAATGGATTCTCAAAAGTCTCCAAAAATCACATGCAATGTGACTTTAAGATATCCATTTGTGTGTCAAGATTCAAGTTCTTAAAAGGGTAGAACAGTTCATTGCTCATCTAAGCTCCCAAGAATGTTTAAAGTTTGTTAAATCTCTCCAGATTCAAAGAGCTATCTACTGGCCTGTCCACTGGATGTGTAATGGGCATCACAAACATGCCCAGACAGCACCACCATTCAACAGTAGCTCAAGCGAAAAACCTAACACTCATCCTTGATTTGTTCCTTTATCTCACTCTTTTCCCCATCAGCAAGTCTTGTTACCACCATTTCTAAAATATAGCTAATTCGCTTCATATTTACTGAACAGACTTTGAAGTGAAGATACAAACAGACAAGTATCAAATTTAATTTTTTGGCTGGATTTTAAATCAGGACAATTAAGAAAATAATATATTAGCACAGAAAAACAGAACTAAAATGGAAATTAAGCTAACTGAAATTCCTTTTGGGATAAGATGGGATATAAAGAAATTAAATATCAAAGCTGAAGATCTCTCATGCTTTGTTATTAGACCACACACCACTGCTCCAAATTCCTCAATGTTGTAAAACTTAAAACAGTATGAATTTCTTAAGACACAACTTTTAGTAAATATGCACATAAGAATATACAAATATTAAAACTATCTTACATAAATAAAAATGGAATTACTTTACACTTAAGAGTTATATTGTAGCAAAATATTAAGACTACCTAACCCATAAAATCATACTCCTTTTACCTAATTGCTCTGAAAAATTTCTGAGGCAATTACTGGAGAATTCACCTAAATTTTAAAAGGTAGCAGGTTTGGGACATAGATAGCCTTCAATGACCATTGTTAAGTAAATAAATTAATCTGGCTTTCTATCTGAAAATTTTAAGTGTACTCAGTCAGAAAAACCACACCATCTTAATAGTATTAATTTAATCCTACAAATTGCATGATAACTAAGCCAAAATAATTCTTAAAACCCCAAATACAAATTAATTGCAGTATAAACTCAAGAGTATAATTTCCAATAGATAGTAAAGTAACACTATACTATCTCAAAGTAACAATACCTTATCACTATTTTGTCTCTATCTTTACTAATATACTTATATTAAAATGTTCATATTGGCCAGGCATGATGGCTCATGCCTGTAATCCTAGCACTTTAGGAGGCAGAAGTAGGCAGATCACTTGAGGTCAGGAGCTCAAGACCAGCCTGGCCAACATGGTGAAACCCCATCTCTACTAAAAATGCAAAAATTAGCCAAGCCTGGTGGTGTGAGCCTGTAGTCCCAGCTATTCAGGGGCTGAGCAGCTTTTTCATGCAGTGAGTGGAGATCATGCCACTGCACTCCAGCCTGAGAGACAGAGCTCTGTCTCAAAAAAAAAAAAAACCAAAAAACTAAGGAAAAGAAAAACATGCATATCACTAACAATAATGATTCCAAGCAGCTAAAATAACCAAAGGGTCTTTCAACTATACAATTGCCATGTGTACCTTTAGCTGCAAACTATGCACCTCTGCCTTTCAAAATTTATCTTCCCATCTTTGCTTACTGTTCATCCACTGCTGCATACCAGACTAATGCTCTCTTATTCTTTTTCAAAAATGCATGGCTATGCCTCCTCATTTGAAGCTAACTCAGGATTGATAATAAAGAAAATAACTTTGAAGTAAATAGGGCCAGTCTTATGAATCTTGTGGTTATAAAACGATTCTGTGCTTTGCTCACGTCAAAATCTATGCTTCACTTATTCCTCTATTTGTCTGCCAAGCAAACTCCCTGCTTTCTACTCGCCCAATACAGAAATCATCTTCATGAAATTTTTCCTGATAGTAGTACTGGCATACAGGCCCATCAATCACTTCCTCATCTCTAACCACTTTATATACCCCTCTTATCTAGAACACATCCCAATGTACAGTAATTATTTAGATATCCACATACATCATCCCAGGAAGAACATGAATTCCCAGATTTAGACAGTATCTTCTTATTCTTATTAGTACTAGCTACTGTCAGCATACTCCCATAACAAACAGTAGGTAGTAAATAAACTGTTTAGCTCTTCTATGTAAATGAGAATTGAACAGTATACTTAATAATATATTGCTTACATTTCATTTCTACTTCACAATAGGGTAGCTTTAAGTCAGAGAAGCTGGGGTTCAATTCCTAGGTTCCATCAACTACTAGCAAAGAAGATCTCTCCAATATAGCTAGATAATCTTCCCTGAATGGGTGTAGCAACAGTCTTTAATTTTGAGACTGTTTTAAAATAAAATCTTGTACTACAGACTTTATGTTTTAAAATAATAAATATGGTAAATAATAAATTAAATGAAAAAAATGTAATTAAAAAAAGCCTGTTCATTTTTTTTTTGGCATATCCTAGACAATAAGCAAATGATTTTTTTTTCTTTTCTCTTATCCCTTAGTGAGAAAATACAAACTTATAAAGCAAGTCTACCCCTTACCTACCCTGAAAGTGTATTTTTATGGAAATAAAAGTAGAATCCCACTTGAATTAGGAGGACAATAAAATGTTGTCATATACATTAATTTTATTGAAATGAAAATATTTAATACAGTAAATGGATAGTGTTCCAGGTTTGATTATTTTTGTTTCAACTCACAAGGCCCTAACGTTCTTTTACCCATTTCCTCATCATCTGTATCTAATGTCCCTCTACATATTTAACTTAGGCAGTCACTGGTTCCATTGAGGTTCTGTCAATCCCAATTTCAAACACTTTGTCCCTACAGTAAATTACCCTAAAATTCTAAAATCTAGATATTAACACTATAGCTCCCAACTATGTCTTCCTTCATCTGGTTATGATTTAAGAAAACACAATCACCATAGTCCCACTTAATCTTCATAGGGGCAAACTCTGCCAAACCCAGACTACCAAAGTATTACAAAGCAATCTGTCACTAATCTCATTATCCCATAATATATAATAAAAACATATAGTAAGCCAGGCACAGTGGCTGACGCCTGTAATCTCAGCACTTTGAAAGGCCCAGATGGACGGATCACCTGAGATCGGAAGTTCCAGACCAGCCTGTTCAAAGTGGTGAAACCCATCTCTACTAAAAATACAAAATTAGATGGATGTGGTGGCGTGCACTTATAATCCCAACTACTTGGGAGGCTAAGGCAGGAGAATCACTTGAACCCAGGAGGTGGAGGTGGCAGTAGGCCGAGATCATGCCATTGCATGACAGAACGAGACTCAGTCTCAAAATAAATAAATAAATAAAACAAAATAATACAGTAAAACTGAGAATATTAAGTTCCAGTATTAACATATTAAGCCAGAATAACAACAATTCTCTTTACCTCCAATTACAAAAATAAAACAAAGACTCTCAAATTAGTAACAGAGTTGCAGAATTCACACTTTTCTCTGCAAAAACAAATACAGTACAGGAAAAGACTTACTTGTGTTGTTTAAGACAGCTCAACCAATATATGGAAAAAAGTTATTTTTTGCAAGGCCAGAAACTGCCGGAAAGCTGTGGTCAGCTGACCAAACTTTCTAAAAAGAAACGACACTTCCTGATGAACCTCTAACTCCTGAACCCTCTGAAAATTTCATTTTTTCCTTTATTGCTCTACTAAAATTACTTTTAGGGAATCAACAATCATCTCTAACAGGTATCAAAATCTTAATAGCTTCAATTCCTAGGAAATATTTCATATAGATGATTCAACAGTCCCACCAACAGCACACAATTTTATATTCCTATATGACTTAATCTACTTGAACCACTGTGATGACTACTATCAACAAACCAGAATAGGCTGGGCACAGTGGCTCACAGCTATAACCCAAGCACTCTGGGAGGCCGTGGCAGGAGGATCGTTTGAGCAGCTTGAGCAGCTACTTGGGGAGTTCAAGACCAGCCTGGGCAACACAGCAAAACCTCATCTCTATAAAAACAAAACAAACAAAAAACAAGCCAGAATAATGGGTATTGGCAAGGATGTGCAGAAACTGGAACCCTTGTGCTGTTGTAAAATGTAAAATGATGCAGTTACTATAGGAAATAGTATGGTGGCTCCTCAAAAAGTAAAAGTAGAATTACCAGATGATTCAGCAATTCCACTTTTGGGTATATATCTCAAATAACGGAAAGCAGGGTCTCGAACAGACATTTGTATACCCATGTTCATAGCGGCATCATTCACAATACCCAAAAGGTGGAAGCAACCGAAGTGTCATGCAATGAGCAAATGGATAAAGAAAATGTAGTATACACATACAATGCAGTATTATTCAACCCTTTAAAAAGGAAGATTTTGACACATACTATAACCTGGATGAACCATGAGGACATTATGCTAACTGAAATACATCAGTCACAAAAGATAGTATTATATAATCCTAATTGTATGAGGTATCTATAATTGTCAAATCCATACAGACAGAAAGTGTAATAGAATGGTGCTAGGGGATGGGGGAAGGAGAAGAATGAGTTTGGAATAAAGAGGTTGGTTTAATGGAACAGAGTTTTAGCTCTGCAAGATGAGAAGAGTTCTAGAGACTGGTTATGTAACAATGTAAATGTACTTAACACTACTGAACTGTACACTTAAAAATGTCTTAGTTGATAGGCTTTATGTTACCTGTATTTTACCACAATTTAAAAAAAGATTTTTTGAAAGGGAAAGAAACCCTTTGTAGTTGTTGGTACAGAATTAAATGTCCTATCCAGTATCAAAAAGAACAGCTAGTTGCAGGCAAGTGCCATTAAAGTAGCTCAGATGATCAGGTCACATAATATTCACATAACATTAGAAAGCTCTGACCGATTCATGAATTAACTTATGATTTTCCCAAAAAATACTTTTAAATTTGCTGACATATTGGATTCAGAAATTTATAATAAAAAAAGCTTCCTCTTCAGACTCAATTATCACTTTTATGATGATGACCGGTTTCACATCAACTTCATCTAACCTATCCTATGCTCAGGGACTGTTTTAGGTGCTACTGATACAGAAGTGAATAGGACAAAATCCCTGCTCTAATGTGGCATATATTCCAAAAATATATCCTAGTCATACAGTACTTATCATTCTTGCCTTTTATATCCATCAAGTTTACACATTTTATCCCATTACTGCTAATGCTGCTACCACCCAAGATTATAATTCACTGCCTCACAGACAATAATCTATTTCTTTTTCTTCCCCCACAGAGCCTAGTGTCTTCCAAATATATATTCAATAAAGCAGGGCAAGTCTGTTAGACATAAAAGGCATTGATAACCCATTCGGAACCTCACATAGTGAATTGGCACCCTATTTTCACATTCAGCTCAATAAGTTTATGTAATATAATTTATAAAACTAAGGAACATAAACTTAAAATGCTATTTGAAATTTAATATCTGTGGTTAACAATCATATTGACATATGAAGGTAATAAAAAACTGAAGCATAACTTAAAATAATTTACCTAAAGTAGTATCTCCTTGTCCTAAATAACATACCTAAAGACACTTACTTTTTGATTCACTTCTTTATTCCATCACCTACAATGTTATCAAGGAACGCTTTCAATCTTTTACCATCAAGGGAAAATGTGCACAATAAAGGGGTCAGATAACACATACCTATAAAAAATTCAACATATCAAGCGCTCCAACATATCATTGCATATAACCATATTCAGAGCTATGACTTATTACAGCTAAAGGATACAAAGTGAAAGCAGCAAAGAAAAAGGCACAAGAGGTAATGTACAGAAGAAACTAGGCATAAGCTTTCAAAAATCCCCTTCTGATGAAATTACACAGGACCCACTTAATTCCTGCAGAAGTAAGTTGTGACAACATGTGTGAAATGTTGTCCACAAGGGAACTGCATTAGAACAAAAGTGCCTAGGGCTTTCTGCCTAACGATATACTAAAATTCCAGACTCCCAGAAAAAAAGTAGATGTTCAATCAACATAAACCATATTATTTTTTATTTTTGTGTTTCAGAGAAAGAGTCTTGTTCTGTTACCTGTGCTGGAGGTGCAATGGCATGATAACAGCTCACTACAACAAAATATTTTGTAGAGACGCAATCTCACTATGTGGCACAAGCTAGTCTCAAACTCCTAGCCTCAAGGAATCCTCCTGCCTTGGCCTCCCAAAGCACTGAGATTACACGATTGAGCCATGGGCCCAGCCCATAAATCACACTGTTTGTACAATTTGGTAACAGTGAACCACTCTTATCAGGATTATTCCTGATAAGAGTGATAAATGATAAATCCTCCCAAAAGTCTAAGTTTCCAGACACCAGCCAAGAGATAACCTTGTAACCAGACCTTTTTAAGGATAGCAGTCTTAGGCCTGCTATGTTGCTCTTTTCTGCATACAGGTATAAGATGAAAAAGCAAAACTCTCTCTCTCCCCCTCATTCACATCCATTTTCTTTTAGGTAGCCAGTCATGTTAATTCTTCTTACTAATAGCTATTTTAGATTGTCTCACAAAAATTTTTGCATACTTGGACATAACTATTTTATGCACATATGCAAGTATTTTTAAGGAAGGATCCCTTAAGTTGACATGCTGGGTCAAAGAGTATGTACATTATCACTTCTATTAGAAGTGGCCAAACTGCCTTCCAAACTGGCCTCACCAGTTTATCCTCCCCTTAACAGACCTAGAAACCCTAGTCTTCTATATCCTTACCAACATTTGCTATTCTCTATTTCTTTTCTTTGTTTTCCTGAGACGGAGTCTTGCTCTGCTGCCCAGGCTGGAGTGCAGTGGCATGATCTCAGCTGTGCTACAACCTCTACCTCATGGGTTCAAGCAATTCTCCTACCTCAGCTTCCCAAGTAGCTGGAATTACAGGCACCCATCACCAGGCCTGGCTAATTTTTTTATTTTTAGTAAAGATGGGGTTTCACCATGTTGGCCAGGCTGGTCTCAAACTCCTGAGGCTCAGGTGATCTACCCGCCCCAGCCGCCCAAAGTGCTGGGATTACAGGTGTGAGCCATTGTGCCTGGCCACTATTCTCAACTTCTGAATTAATGTAATTTTTAAGTTTTTAGCAAATCTGGTAGATACACCCCCAAAAGTTAATGTTGATTAACTTCAATTTTTCTCATTATTGGAGAGGTTGGTGATTTTTTTCCCTGTGTTCAGCACTTATTTGCTTTTTTCTTCTAGTAATTATCATATCATATGCCCATGTTTCTACTGAAATGTTCTTTTAATTGCTATATAGAAGCTCATCTTAAAAATCCTTTCTATAAAGCCTTGTATGAACCTTCTAACAGTATGTGACTTTTCCCTTTTAAGATTCCTAATTGCCCAGTGTGAATGTACCTAATGCCACAGAACTGTACATTAAGTGATAAATGTTTATTATTAATACATTTTATCACAATAAAACAAAGGTGCAAAAAAATTTGTCACTCCATCTTAAGAACAAGAAAGAAGCTAAACAAACTGAAAAATCAACAACTTTTCTCAGATGCATAAGACAAGTTAATCATAGGTCAAACAGCTGCCCCCAAACTAGAGAGACAGAAGGTGAATACAGAGAATCACAACTAATTAGAGCAGAAACACTCACACAGCAAACCTCCATAAGAAACTTGAACTGTAAATGATGAACTGCTAGAGGTTCCATGTGGACAACAGTGAGGGTTAAAATCTCCAGAGGAGGCTGGATGCAATGGCTCATACTTGTAATCCAAGTACTTTGGGAGGTGGAAGTGGGAGGAACTCTTGAGCCCAGGGGTTCAAGGCCAGGCTAGGCAAACACAGTGAGACCTCACCTCTAAAAAAAGTTTAAAAATTAGCTAGGTGTGGTGGCGTACATCTGCAGCCCCAGCTATGAGGGAGGCTGAAGTGGGAGGATCATATGAGCCAAAGAGGTTGAAGCTTCAGTGTGCCAAGGTTGTGCCACTGCACTCCAACCTAGACAACAGCAAGACCTCTCTTAAAAAACAAACAAAAAAACCTCCAAGTTGACCCAATCAGAGGGAGGCCCCAACACGTTCGTTTTACCTTCAGGAGCTCTACCAGGTCCTCACAGTAAATATCAGAGAAAAATCCCTTCATGCTTCCAGCAGCGGGGGAGAAAGGTGAGCCATTATGCAACACACCAGAATATTCCATTCTTCTTAACAGGGTTGCCCTATGAAGAAACAATTTAACCCGAACCTAACCTGCTGGGATTTTAGCAGAGCCTTACTGAACTGAGGTAAGTGAAATACCCAAATATAGGTCATTGAAGCCTTCCTGGCTTGAATCCTGGTGAGGTACTGAGACATAGTTCAGTAAAATAATCTCATCATCCATAAAGTGGTACAGTGTTATCTGAAAATGGACTTGGATTTGCTGGAAACATAGACTGCAAATGCCACAGCAACCATTTTCAAAAGTAAAAAAAAGTAGCTGGGCACAGTGGCTCACACCTACAATACCAATATTTTGGGAAGCCAAGGCAGGAGGATTGCTTGAGGCCAGGAGTTGAGACAGCCTGTGCAACATGGTAAGACCTTGCCTTTACAAAAAATAAAAATCATTAGTTGAGGGTTGATGGCACACAGTTGTAAATACTGGCTACTTGGGAGGCTGAGGCAGGAAGATCATGTGAGCCCAGGAGTTTGAGGTTGCAGGGAGCTACGATCATTGCACTGCAGCCTAGGCAACTAAGCAACACCTTGTTTCTTCTGAAAAACAACAACAAAAAAGTAAAACTGATATGCTAAGAAAGGACAGTCATATAATATGTTGAATTAAAACTGTAAAAGGCAGAAAAAGAGTGGAAGACCAAAAACAAAAACAAAAACAAAACAAAGAACAGAAAACAGTAGCAAATATGGTAGACATTAATCCAATGCTATCAGTAATCACTTTGAATGTCAATGGTCTAAATGTACCAATTAAAAGACTATCGGAATGGATTAAAAACCAAGACCCAACTCTATATGTTGCCTACAAGAGATCCGCTTTAAATATACAGACATATATAGATTAAAAGTAAGTGGATGGAAAAAATATATATAACGCAAAAAGAAAGTGAGAGTAGTTATATTATTAATTTCAGATAAAGCAGATTTCATGGCAAGTAAAGTTATCAGGAATAGGGTGGCTTTACATCATGATAAAGGGGTTACTTCTTCAAGAAGACATTATAATCCTTAATTTGTATGTGTCTGACAACTGTGCATAAAAATATGTGGGGCAAAACTGACAGGACTGTAAGAAGAAATATTTGAATCCACTATTATAGTTGGAGACTTCCATACCCCTCTATCAGAAAGGGACAGATGAAGCAAGCAGGAAATGAGTAAGGACACAGCTGAACTTACCAGTACCATCAATCAACTGGATATATAATGCACATCTACAGACTAAAACAACAATCATGGAATACATATTCTTCTCAAGTTTACATGAAACATTCACCAAGAGAGACTAAATTCTGGGCCATAAAACACACTTCAACAAATTTAAAACAGCAGCCATGGAATTAAACTCACCATCAGTAACAGAAAGCTGGAAAATTCCAAACTACAACTTTCCAAAATTTGTGGGATGCAGAGAAAGCACTGCTTAAAGGGAAATTAACAGCACTGAATATATACATTAGAAAAGAAGATCTTGGTGTGGTGGGTCACGTTCACAGTCTCAGCACTTTGGGAAATTGAGGCAGGGGGATCACTTGAGCCCAGGAGTTCAAGACTAGCCTGGGAAACATGGCAGAACCCGGTCTCTACAAAAAAATACAAAAATTAGCCAGGTGAGGTGGAGCATGTCTATATTCCCTGTTACTCAGGAGGTTGTGGTAGGAAGACTACCGGAGCCTGGAAGGCTGAGGCTGCCGTAAAGTCGAGATTGCAGTCTGGGCAACACGGTGTGTTCCTGTCTAAAAAAAAAAAAAAAAAAAAAAAAAAAATTCACAAAGCACCTATCATGTGACCACTGGATAAGCACTCAATTTATAAAGACAAGTAAGACCCGGTCCTGGCCACTAAAAACCTCACAACCTAGTACAAGACACAGAAAAATATATAACTGCAGTACGATATGGTAAATATAATAGAGACGGCTTTCAAAAAAGGAGAAAAGATATGTAGTATCTTTACTCTGTCAATCCCAATTTAATCAACAGTTTTCTGCCATATCATATGTTATTTAATGATTCCACATTCACCCGGTCCAATAGCATATGCTTATGATACACCAGTAGCATAAGGGTGGCAGCACAGAAAGTAGAGAAATGAGAGAAGAGATCTAGGGCTAAAAGAAAAGGAGAGAATGACAATTGTGAAAGAAAATACATCTCAGGACCCCCAATCAGTAAGCCAAGGGAAAAGTCAAGCTGGGAACTATGTCAGGCAAATCTGCCTCCCATTTTATTCTTAATAAGATAGCTACAAAGATAAAAAGCTACATACCTCCCTCACAATTTGCCCACCAGGAAATTCCTCTTGGACAAAGGACAGACAGAACTCAAAGCCATCCCTCTAAGACTCAACTGAGACAAATGTTTATCTGATTATTTCCTGTCCTGTTGTTTAGGTAAAAATGCAGATTCACAGGGCCAACCTAAAGTAAGCAACCTTTTGTCTCTTATCTACTTAAGACCTAGAAGCCCTAAGGTTGGCCCAACTTATGTCTCTGGTCTCACCAAAATGCATAAAAGAAAGCTGTAGCACAACCACCTTGGGCACATGTCATCAGGACTTCCTGAGGCTGTGTCACAGGAGCATTTTTAACCCGGGCAAAATAAACTTTCTAAATTGTTGAGACCTATCTCAGGTACCTTTTGGTTTACACAATATAACTAAAACAGACCAGCTTTTTGACCAGTCCCTTTGTCACTTTCCAGCTTCTCTATTCCCTAAAACTACTACAGCAGGTTATCTTTCAGGACAACTCATATATGTGACAGGATTTCATGAGAAGGGCAATTCTCCCACTACTTTTAAATACATAAATAAATTTCAAAAACCCAATCTCACCTCCAAACCACTCCAAGTTCTCTGATTAATAATATCTTCCTATTTTCAAAAAAAGACTTTTTTTTTTCTAAAAACAAAAAACAATTGCCCTACCCATGTCTCAGTACTTTTGACAACTTCTAGTTGTCAAATCCTGGTTTAAATCCAAATTCTCTTTCCAACTCAATCCACTTAGCCTTTATACTACCTCCAGGTTCTGCTCCTAACTCTTCTGCACTGAGAGCAGTATCATCCTCAACCAGAACCTTAAATGTCCCTGATAGGTTCTATGTTTCTCTCTGTTATTCTCAGTGTATGTTCTTTATCTCAGAAATTTCACCTTCCATGAGTCTAATGATCACAAAAAATTCTAGAACTATAGGGACAATCCTGACACTAAATTCATCGGAGATCTAAATTCATTACTACCACCTCAATATCTCCTTCTCACTATCTTTCAGAGAACTCAAACTCAAGACCTCTATAATTAATCACTTAATTTCTCAAACTCATCTTTCCTCCTCTATTCTCTATCTTATCACTATCATTCAGTGTCCATGTCAGCTTCGGTAAATTTGTCCTCATACTCAATTATCACCAAGTCTTGTTAATGCTATCTCAGAAATGCTTTCAAAATTCACCCCTTTTCTTCATATCCACTTGTCATTGCCTTTAGACCCTACTGATGAAACTATTGGAATAGCTTTCTAAGTGGTCTGTGCTTCTGTCCATACCCCTCCAGTCTATTCTCTACAGGGCAGCCAGAGTGTTCCTGTTAAAATAAAATGTAAGACAACATCATAGCTCAGAATAAAACCAAAATGTCCTCATTTCACTTAAGTCCTTAGGATGGCCTACAAGAACCTAGAATGTCTGCCACTACAACAAACCACACCACAAATCTACTGTTCTCTTCCTTGCTCATTCTGCTCAAGCTGACTGGCTTCCCTGATATTCCTTCAGAACCTCACATTCTTGGGCACTCATTATTCTTTTGTTTGGAATGCTCTTCCTATACATAATAAATGCATATCTCACTCTCTCAAGTCTAGGTTCAGGGTTCTAACCACCTAATGTAATAATATCTCCGACAACTGACATATGGCAGATTAATCACAGTAATAGCCTATTTTTCAATCCTCCTTATATGAAAGCCACATGTGCCTCTGCAGTTCTGACTTAAAAGGTAGAAACTACTTCCCTAGCCCTTGAAGTTGGGCTGGCATTGTAACTTGCTTTGACGAACAGAATGCAACAGAAGTGACAATATGCCAGTTCCAAGCCTAGACAGGCCTTATGTATTTCCCATCACTTGCTTTTGCACTTCTGCTACAGCCATGAGAGTTCCTGGGCTAGTTTAATGGGGAATGAGAAACATGTGAAGCAGGGACTGCCAAGTAACTCCAGTCATCCCAGTCGCAGCTGGGCTAGATCTGCTGATGACTAGCCAGTCCCCAGAAAAGTGAATGAACCCAGTCGATATAGGCAAAGCTACCTAGCTGACTATCCACAATAAGTAAAAGTATTTGTTACTGTATGCCACTTAGGTTTTATGATTGTTGTAACATTACTGTGGCAATAGATAACTGATACATTGTACTCACTTTCCTCCCTATTCTGCTTTATTGTTCTCCACAGCACTTTAACAGCTGACCTACTATACACATATTTACTTGTTTATTAGATTATGACTCTTGTCAATAGAATGTAAGCTCCATAAGGAGTTGTATTATTGAAGGTCTACGATGGTACCTAACACATAGAAGGCTTTCAATTGACTGAATAAAAATGAGCATGATGGCTGGGCCCAATGGCTCACGCCTGTAATCTCAGCAGTTTGGGAGGCTGAGGCAGGCAGATTGCTTGAGCCCAGGAGCTTGAGACCAGCCTGGGCAATATGGAAAAACCCCGTAGCTACAAAATAAATAAATTAAATAAATAAATAAATAAATAAATTAGGCTGAGTCTTGTGATCTCAGCTCACTGCAAGCTCCACCTCCCAGGTTAAAGTGATCCTCTGGCCTTAAGTAATCTGCCTGCCTTGGTCTCCCAAAGTGCTGGGATTACAGGCATGAGCCACTGAACCAGGTAACAATTGTTTTTTAATGGTGACTTTGAATATTACTTAACAAATCCAAAAAGAACAGTTATGTCCTGCTTCATGTTACAGATGGGACCTTCAGAAAATAATGTTTATAAATTACTTTGAATATGCGAGAGGAATTTCGAGGAGGGGAGCTGTAAAAAGTCAATTTCTTGTGCTTTCTAATAAAAAAATTTGGAGGGGTAAAAGAGAAAATGTTAGAAACTATGTAGAACACATACTACATGCTTAATAAATGTAAGCTTTCTTCTCTCCTTTTCTCTAGTCTTCTCAGCAAATTATTCCTCATAATGAATCTGCTTTCTTCTTTTTAATTTTTTTTAAAGACACGGTGCCACTCTGTTGTCCAGACTAGAGCACACTGGCACGATCACAGCTCACTACAGCCTTGAACTCCTGGGATCCAGCAATCCTTCCATCTCAGCCTCCCAAGTAGCTGGGACAACAGGAGTGTATCACCACGCCCGCTTAATTTTTAAAGAAATTTTTTTTGTAGAGGTGGGGTATCCCTGTGTTGCTCAAGCTAGTCTCGAACTCCTGTGCTCAAGTGATCCTCCCACCTCGGCCTCCAAAGTGCTGGGATTATAGGCATTAGCCACCAAGCCTTGCTCTGCTTTCTTCTTTAAACCCTGATCCCATTCTGCCCTCTGAAACGAACAATAACTTTCCTTCATAAAAAGTAACTTGGGGCAGAGAGAGATCCAAGATGGCCGCATAGCAGCACCTCAGGATTGTAGCTCCCAGTGAAAGCACAGAGAGTGAGTGGACGCCGCAATTGCAGACGAATTTTTCATGCCCACAGACTGGGAGATTCCCGGAGAAGGAGCCACACGGGTCGCCAGCGCAATTCTTTTGGCCGTCGCGGCGCTTCTCGGTGCGGCGTGTACGGGACTGGTTGCCCTTTTAGTCGGCTCGGCTGGTCCCATCCCCACAAGGAGAACAGCAATTGGAAGCGCCGAGGACGGAGAAAGCACAGCTGAACCCGGGAAGGCCCAGCTCTGTGGGGAAGCGGCGCCCCCCAAAGGAAAACTAAGAAACAGAAAAAACTTCATCACCA